>PVJA010002671.1:0-92469 GCA_004027025.1 Myocastor coypus
GAAGTAATTTTGAAGTTCTTTGGAAGTTAACTACAGTAAAATATTGCCCTTGAATTCAGGAGCAAACCGTTTGCGTGATGGCTGGTTCCTCTTCGGTAAGCTGCTTCATCTCTAAGGACCTATAAAATGAAGAAGTTAGTCCTTGATTACTAAAGTCACTTTCAAAGATTATCAGCCTATGCATCTAATACAAAAATGCAAGTTATCATAATAATAAAGGGTTGCCTATGTGTATTGTCAGTAATTATTTTATTTGAACAATAAGCATGCATGGTGTGGTGTTCTCTCAGGGAGGGTAAAGCCCAGATCTGTTGGGGGTTGTTAAGTGTCTGTTTTCAATTTTTATTTGTATTGTGCTCCTTCATCAAATCATCGTGCCTTCAGGTTTTTTTTTTTTTTTTTTTTTTAGATATAACTGAGTTTTACAAATAATCACAAAAGAGCTTTTACCTTCTGGGTACTAATCTGTGTGTTTTAAAAACACATGAAACATGGGAGGAATGTAACAGAAAGAAATTTGGAGATTTTGCTTGAAAGCCTCATCTCCAGAAGGCAGTACTTCCAGGAACGGCTGCACACTGTCAGCCCATGTGTGCCGCGGTTGCCGCCACCTCGTTCCCAGAAGAGCATCTGTGGGTTGGGGAGAGGAGGCGACGCTTCTGGGAATGGTGCCCAGAATACATGAGCTTCTGTGTCACTGGAGAAATTCAGCAAGAGGACAATGGGAAGCTTCAGCTGCTACAGTCGTCAGTTCTGGCGATGACAGCTGCGATCGCGTGTGTTCTTATTTGTGCATTTTTAAAACGAGTCTTCCAATAATGTTTGGTGTGGGAATTTTGGTGCTTTGCTCTCTTCCAATCCCTGTCCTAGTTCTGATTCCCTTTCATCCTGAAACTCTCCT
This sequence comes from Myocastor coypus, assembly GCA_004027025.1. Lineage (NCBI taxonomy): Eukaryota > Metazoa > Chordata > Mammalia > Rodentia > Myocastoridae > Myocastor > Myocastor coypus. Next base: position 902 of record PVJA010002671.1, read on the forward strand.
GAAAAGGAAGAGCACGGACATTAGCAGTGACCCTACTCACTGTAATCCCTAATTTGTATAAATCACGTGAATTATTATCACCTCTTTGCTCAGCAAGTGCACTCACAATTATCAGAAGCAGTTCACAGGTAACATATTTTGTGGGAGTTTAAACCTGGTAGATATTCAGTAGTATTTAAATATTTCCACATATATTTTTAAGGGACATTAGGAAAACACGACCAACATCCTTAGCATATGATTCAGTAAATTTTTGTGCCTTAGGGCTCTGCAGAAGTAATTAGTGCATGCTAACTGGCTTTTTGATGACCAGGAGAATTACAGATTCGGTACCCAGGAAACTTGTGAAAGGTTTGTATTCAAAACTGAAAGTCACACATTTGCAGTTAGTGGGTACAGATGGAATGGGATAGCAGGAGACCTTGGCTTTCATATCCAAGGCATGTAAGGTCTCTCTTAACTCTTCATCAGGGCACTTGAGCTCCATGTCAGACAGTTGAACTTAAACCTATCAGATATGTATAAACAAAACAAATATGCATGCTGATTTTTGAGTTGCATGCTTGTACACACACACACACACACACACACACACACACACACATCTAGTGTACTCAAGTTGCTATAAGGAAATCTGATAGACTAGAATCCTTACAACTAATAAACATTTAGTTCTCATAATTAGGCTGCAGAGCCTAAAGCCAGTGAGACAGCTGATTTAGCTTGTGGCTCTGGTTCACAGATGATGGCATCTCCTCAGCGCATGCTCACATAGTGGAAGGGGTAGACAAGTACCCAGACTGCTCCTGTAAGGGCACTGAATGCATTTATGAATGCTCAGCTGCCCACAAAGTAATTACTTGCAAAAGATCTCACCTCTTAATGCTATCATCGTGGGGATTCTTTGTCAACGAATGGAAAGGATGTAGACACCACAGCATAGCAATACATACTTACACATGTATACAAGCCAAAACATAATGGAAACTATATATAGATATGTGAAACAGATACATTCAAATAATTTTATGCAATTATTTTTCTTTTTTATTTACATAATAGCATTTATTTATATAATAATCTTTTGCTTTACTTTCATGACTTTAAACTATCAAGTACTGCACAATATAGTTAAAATTAATTTGCAGTACATAAACATAGGCTTAGCACTAATATAACAGTAGTTCCCTTAGACTTTTACAATTCACATTAAATTAGCATATCTAAAAAATGTGACTCCAAGTCTAAATCTGAATGGAAGGCACCATCAAAATGTGCAATTATGTTATAGACAGGCAAATGGCCTCACAGAATGGAGTAGAAAGAAGGGCTACAAGGACAGCCAACACCTGGTCCCAGTCCTTCAAGGTCAGCGAGGATCCTGGACACAAGAGAATCCGCCCTGCAAAGCCCCACAACTCCGCAGTGTCACAAATTCTCTGTTCAAGGAGACCATGGAGCCACAGAGGAAAAGGATCGACGATGCACAGTGTGCCCGAGGAGAGCCACCCAGAGAGAAAACACTTTCCCGGGCTACCACAGAGAGCAAACCGACCAAGCAATGACCACGACTCATCCAGACGGCCGACACTGACCAAAGCTCCACAAAACACTGCACATGGTTCCAAGGTAAATCCTGAGGGGACTGAACGACCCCACCAGACAAGAAAAATGCTCTGCCATACAGGCCCCACCCTAACTTGGCCCCAGCCATCCAGCAGAAAAATCCAACCATAAGGCTAAAAGTCAACAGCCTCAGACACTGCCAGCCCAAACGACAACCCACTACTACCGTGGACCACTGGACTACACATGTAGCCACCCACTCCCAGCTCAATGAGAAGAAATATTTGCACCAACAGTGTTTAGAAAAGTCATCATGTCCACTATTATTTTTCTCTATTGACACTCTGTATCAGTGGCTTAGAAAGACATAAGTAGGTACATAAATGAAAATGATTAAATATGATATGAAGCCTGAGAAATTTAGAAATTATTAAAATAGCAAAAATAATATCATGGGCCCGGCAGCATGGCTCAGTGGTCAAAGCGCCTGCTTAGGAAAGCTTAGGTGGCTTCAGAGGCCATGGTTCGATCCCTGGCACCACATGCTGTGCCAGCCCTGCCCTCAGGGCAGGCTGGGCCAGCCATAAAAATAAATAATAAATAATAAATAAACAAACAAAAGTTCTGAAACAAGAAAAAAAAGAAATGAAAAAAAAAGTACTTAAACAAACAAACAAAAGAATAATATCATGGACATTGTACACTTGTTAAGTTTAGGCATTGCTAGAGTCAGCAAGATAGCTCAGTATACTAAGCTCCTGCTTTGTCAAGCTCAGGGACAAGGGTTTGATGGCCAGACCCACATGGCATCCCAGGGAGAGCACTGAGCTGGTGACCTCCTCCAGGCATGGTGGTGCTGCAGAGGCTGAAAACAAGAGGATCACTACGAGTCTGAGCTAGACAGTGAGACCGTGCACTACATACATTAAATAAATACATACATAAATAAATGTATAAATACATTTAGGCATTACTTCTCTCACCATTGTTCAATTTGAACAGGATAGTTACTATATATGTCTTCAGAAAGACACATTAATCAATAATTATAAACTTCTGTTGATATGAAAATAGCTGCCTCTAAGCACATATTTAAAACATGGTAAAAATTAAATTTTCATAAATATTTTAAAATTTACATGAGGCTATAAGCAAGAAAAAAATCAAGTTTTTTTTTTTTATTTTATGGATGCTCCTTCCTTTCTCTCTCTCTCTCTCTCTCTCTCTCTGTTTCTTTCTTGTAGTACTAGGCATTGAACTCAGGTACTGGTGTTTGTCAGGCAAGCACTTATTCTACTGAGCTATCGTCCCAGCCCCTATAGATGCTTGTAGATTCTAGTACACACACATCTTGATAAGAAGCTTTCTGACACTCAGTCCTATTGTTAAACTTCCAAAGAATAATGAAAAAACGAAAATATGTGTAAACATATTTGGAAAGGGTTAGTGCTATAATTATATAAACACTAAAGTTGTGGAATATGCATTCATTATGTTTTATTTACTTGCAATGATTATAGATTCTGAAGAAGTTGTAAACAAATTTAGTAAATCAGCTCCTAAAATGGTTTTAAATAACAAGCAAGGGTAATACCAGTAAAGGACTTGGTAGAATGCTTCTGTCAGATAAAATAGTTCACTGTAAAATTATAGTTTTAGGCCAAAACCTATGGCACCGAAGGGCACTAAAGTCACACTTGGTGTAAAATAAAAACTTGTTCCACCATCAAGTTGTATCATAGGAAGTAATGCCCCATGTCCTTTACTCACTAACTCCCCCACACAATGCCCAGACTTAGAGGAAACTTCAGAGCATAAAACTATGGAAAAGCACAACCATCACAGTGAAGGGAGCCCATTGAACCCTTGAAAGGTTTTGTAATTTTTGTACAAAAACAAGGTTTTGCAAATATGTTGCTTTATATTGAAATCCCATCTTATTTTATGTTAAAAGCATTGTTGCTTTTATTTGTGAGAAAATGATAACTTCAGATTCATGGTTAAAACCTTTAACACACCATGGGCTGTGCAGCACCAGGGGCTGCTTCTGTAGATTAGAATACTTTACGGCGCCGCAGGCATAACTGAGGTTTATCCGCACCCCGTCTATTTGAGTCAGTTTTCAACATGCAAAGCACAGTAATGTTAATGACAAACTTGCAGACTTGGCCATTCAGTCTTTATAATGGGATGCTTCATTAGTTTATGTCTCAGGATGGTTTGACTATCACTTATTTGAATTAAGTTTTGAAAAGCTTTTAAAATATTATTAAGATATTGTTAAAGAATAACAAAAGCAAAGCGATCCAAAACATCATTTCCTAAGCAAGGAAGTGCTGTACCTCCTCTATGAATATGAATATATTATTTATAGATTCATAATCACAGAATTTAGGGAATAGCTTGGCTTCTTCAAATGAAGTTTGGAAATGTGAGTAGTTTGTATCAGTTTATTTATTTATTTGTATTTTATGTATTTAGTACAAGTACTACAAGGTTTCACTACACAGATTGGACTCATTGCGATCCTCCTGTTTTCAGAATCCTAAGCGCTGGGATTATAGGTGCATACCACCATGCCCTGTCTCAGTCTCCGTCTCAGCATGCCTCCAGAGCAAAGCCAGCATGGCTGTATCAGTTTAATAATAAGTACTTAATGTTAATTATCACAAAGGACAAATAAATGGTTTATCCAATTGGAAAACACACAATCATCCCTCAGTATCTATAGAGAGTTTTTCACATGATGCAAAGAACATGGATGTCCATGGATACACATGTGCCTTATTTGCATGTGATAAATATGCATCCTCCCACACATTAATTTGTAAAGTACTTGTAATAAATAGAACAATGTATATGGTGTGTAAACAGCTTAGCTATTGTACTATACTTTTAGGGAATAATTACATGGAAAGATTCCTCAATCAGTACACACACAATTTATTTTCAAATACTGGGAAAGTTGAATAGAATATTAGGATATAATATCTCTACATGTTTCTGGATTATGCTTGAGCCATGCTTCCATTGAGGTTCTAGAAGTTGCTTAATATAAAAAGTAATGACATTTCCCTATTAATCCTCACATTAATGTTCATTTAAGTTTCTAGTATATAATGCAATAATGAACTTTCAATGCTTTTGAGCAATTAATTATAAGCATAATCTTAGTCTACCGATTAAATTAATGGATAATTTTTGGTTGATTATTAAGTTTTAAATATATATTACTCTTTTAATATAATAATATTAATTATTATAATGATTTACGTGTTTTTAAGGCATATATTAGGAAAAGGAAGAAAAACACTAATATTATAGCTGATGAACACATACAGGAGCAATCTAGAGTTTCTTCTATGCAGATCATTTAATTTGGAAAACGGTTGACTTACAAAAATTATAATAATCTCTTGATGAAAAGTATTTTTTTTTAAATTTTAAACTATTTGTCTCCTTAGTATGAGAACTTGAATGTGAAAACTGGAATCTAAAAGGAGAAATAGGTACTGGGAAAAGGGAATGAACTTACTGAAAAGCAAAGAGTTACTGAGTTGGAGAAAAAGGGAAGAGAGGGAGTTGGGGAAAAAGATGCATTCATGTATATGAGGATGGTCTGGACAACTGCTCCATGCGTTTGTTAGGGCCAAGGGAAGGAGCAGTTAATGCTTTAATTGGTTTCATCTTCTTTTTCAATTGTTACTCATTTTTCTCTTCTTAATTTCTTGTACATTTTTTCTTTCTTCTAATTTTGTGTTATCTTTATAAAATAAAAAAATCTCTTTGATGATACAGCTTATAGTACATGATAAAATGTCTAGTATAAGATATTCTCTGACATACACTGGAGTTACATGCTAAAAACATTATAAGTTAAAAATATCATGAATTGAAGCTACACTCAATTCACTTTGCCCACGAAACTCTGTGTTATAACAGGGTGCATTAAAGAATGCCATCCATGTGCCCTTATTGTGGCTGTCTGTCTAGAAGCTGCACTCGTGGCCACCATTAAGCAGGGGAGACTCTCATGCCACAAGTCGCTTAACTATAAACAAGGGTTGAAATTCAAAGTCAATCTCTGCTGGATCCACAGAACATCCCCACTATTGTAGATTTGAAAATCTTAAGTACTTTCATGGTAGGCTGGGACCAGTTTGGAAGTGTCTATCAAGTAGGTATTTATTGGATAACTCAAATTACAGAGGTTCTCTCATACATATGTAATTGGATAGACAGGACCCTTTATGAGAAAAAATGTGATTTCTGTATCCAATTGTAGACCATGAGTTCTTTAATCTCATTTGTTAGCAACTTTGTTTTGTCAAATATCTGCAGTGATAATTTTTTTTTTTTTTTGAGTTTTTGAGACAGAGTCTCATTATGCAGTTCAGGCTGCCCTTGAGCTCACTTTTGTAGCCCAGCCTGGTCTCAAACTCACACTGATCCTCCTGCCTCAGCCTCCCAAGTGCTAAGATTACAGGCCTGAGCCACCACGCCCAGCTTGCAGTGACAATTTTTATAGTAAAAAAAAAATCTGATAAAATGTAATACATATATTACTACTATTAATAAAATATAAATTTATGCTACACTATTTTAATAACATTGTATTTATGATCCTCAACTATTTGAGGATACGGCTGTGTTTTCTCTAGAAAGAAAACAAATGTTGATTTAAAATATTGACAAAATTTCCTTGGAAATTTAAAAATACTTCTAATTCTTGGAACAGTTGTTCCAAGGACCTGAGACTAAAGCAAGGGAGGGCTGTCACAACTGGTTACTGGACAGATTTTATTAGTGAGCCTATACAGCCCAACTAACGGGTTATACTTGGCATCAAACTTCTGGACAGTCTGTGACAATAAAAGTGACACTTCAGAGCATAGCCACTTCCTGGAACTGAAAGAAATGATTTGGTCCTTCCTCAAGAATACAGCAGCTGAATAAATCAACTACTTCTCTTGGGAAGACAACCCTGCCCAGAGAAACACTTCAAAACGAAAAATGCATACGAGGAAATGTGCTAGCCCTGCTTGAAAGAAAAGCAATTGTCTGTAGAACCAGCTGGTCAATCTCTACTTGAAATACAGTCTAAGATTATCCAACGATCAATTATGGGAAGATAAGGACCTTGATTATTCAATATTATTTTCACCCTTTTCCTCCAAATAAACCTCTCAGACAGTGATTCATATCGCAACTGTGTGTCTGAAACATTGTTGGCTCTGCATACTTGACTAGAGGGCTCTAGTGTTTGGGAGACTAACCTTATAAGGACAAAAAGAAAGGGATTTGTCTCATTCCTGGTTTAGGACATTCAGCTATCCAAACACTGACATGACCTACGTTTTGCTAAAACATTTATTGTTTTAACTGATAGCATGTCCAAAAATAGTTGTTTCACCATGTTCTCTGCTTGAATAACTGTTAAGGTAGTGTTGTCTATAGTCTTTTTGGTGATACTTTTCTTGCTTATTACTCAGAATGCAAATATCCACAATTGTCTTAGGCCCAAAATGGCTTAAATAATATGAGTCATTTAATTCAAATTATTCACTTCTTCTAGTGAAATTATAGCTCAAAATACTTAACTGCTGTTACGAAATAGTGCAATAGTATTTTAGTTAAGATAGTTTAGGTCACGCTAAAAGCTGCATAGAGATTTGGACTGGTCTGTTAATTACAAGATTTTGGACACATGTAAAGAATGATTCGTAAAGCCTGTGTGCAGAATCTTTTGGGAAATTCAAGAGGGCTTTCAACAGGACAGCTTAAACCCAGTGTGAGCCTGATGCACAGGATCACAGCACTGTATCTCTGGACCCACGTACAGAAGTTCCCATGGGCTACCTCCAGATATAGACAATATAAAAGATAACAACAATATTATTATGGTTTTATTATCATAACATTATATGACAGCCCACATTGTATGTCCTACAAGTAGCATGAACTCTTTTAAATATAACTTTTACAGGTACATTTCAGATATACATAATTACTCCATTCATTGTAGGGAATTTATAATTTTATATGGCAATTCCTCGAAGTCCTCTTCCCTCCCCTCAATCCCTGTTCCCCTTTCTTATTTACAAAACTTTCTTTCTATTTTACACCTTTTTTTCTCATTGTTTTCTGATCCTTCCCCTCAATTCCTCTATCCTTTTAAACCAAGGTTCCTCATTTAGCAGTATCTATTATATACTTTGGTTCTTACTTACAATTTTCAGCTTCTCACACCAAAGAAACAATGCAGTATTTGCAGATATGTTCTGATTTATTTCACTTAAGGGTATGGACTCAAGGTGCATCCATTTAGCTATAAATGTCTCAAATTTCCTTCCTCCAGATGACCAAAAACTCCATCATATAAAACTCTGTTATATAACTTCATGGTACTAAAGAATATCTTTTCTATCATTCTTTTGCTGTTGGGCATTTATTTGTGTTGTTTACAAGCTTTAGCTGCTATAAACATTGATCCACATATATCCCTGTGATATTACCTTTTTTATTCTTTTAGAAAGAAACCAGAAGAGGAATAGCTAGGGGAAACTGAACCTTTAGTTGTAGTTCTTTGAAGTATCTCAAGACTGATTTCCACAGTGACTGTACCAGTCTACACTCCATGTAGAGTGGAAAAATGTTCCTCTACCTGATGGCTTTTCTAGTATTTGTTTTTGGTTGATTTCTTCATGATAGCTGCTATGGTTCATGCAAGGTGTTTTCCCAAGGTCTCATAAACTTCTGATGGGTAGGCTTTTCCACAGGTGGCCGAATCTAGAGTTTGTCATTACATCATGTTCCATGCTGGGATTGAGGGTATGAGTATTCCACCTGCCCTAGGGCAGATATCTGCATAAAATACAAGAAGCAGAAAGAAGATTCTCTCTCTCTCTCTCTCTCTCTCTCTCTCTCTCTCTCTCTCTCTCTCATTTCTGCAGCTTATGCTGTTTTCTGAGGCCATGAACAGTTGCTCCTCTGTTATGTCATTCTATCTTATGTGGAGCCAGCTGGTTACGGACTGAAACATCTACAAACTTGAACTAAATAATTCCTTTATTAATTTTGGGTGGTGGGTATTTTGATTCCGGAAGATGGAATCTCAGCATTGTTATAATTTGCATCGCTGGAATAATCAATAATTGTAAAATTTTTTTTTGTTTGCTTGCTGTTCATACCTCTTCTGAGAAGTGTATATTCATGTGCACTTATGGATTGGGTCGTTAAATTTAGGCCTGATTTTTTTTCAGTTCTTATATTTTGTACATATTGTTCCTTTGCTTGAAAAACAATTGGCTGAGATGTTCTTCTGGATCTCTGTGTTGTTATCTTTTCACTGTTAGTGATTTCTTTTTTATTCAATGACATATTTACTTATTTGTTTATTTATCTATTTATTTGGTACAGGGTCTTCCTGCAGAGTTAGTACTCATATTGCCCCTCCTACCTCACCCAGTGCTGGGATTACAGGTGTGCGCCACCACGCCTGCTTTCGAAAGCCAGAACAGCATAGGGCCTGCCTGCTGTGCGGTACCAGGCATTGAACCAGTGTTCTTGAGCATGGCAGGCAGACACATAGTACACAGAACTATCTCTCCAGCCCTGGTGGTTATTTCATTTGCTATAAAAGAGCCTTATAATAAGATTTTCTTTCTCAACTATTGCTCCTTTGTACTACTTCTCATGCCTCCACCTTTTAAATTTTATTTATTTATGTATTTATTTTTGTTATGGCTGGCTCAGCCTACCCTGGAGGTGGGGCTGGCACAGCATGTGGTGCTGGAGATTGAACCTCAGTCCCTGCGGTTGCCTCAACAGGTGCTTTAGACTGCTGAGCTATCTCATTGGCCCCCACTTTTTTCCTTCTTGAAATCTTTGCCTATACCTTTGTCCTAAAGATTTCTCCCTATTCTCTCTTCTAGCACACTTAGTTTTCATTCCATTCATATGTTTAGATTTGTGACCCATTTTGATTTCACTGCAATACATGGTGATAAACATAGGTCTAGTTTTAATCCTCAGCATATAGGAATCCAGTATTTGCAGCACCGTTAATTGACAAGACTCACTTTCTTCCAGTGAATGTGTTTGGTGCCTTTGTCAAAGATAAGGTGGCTGAGTGTGTCTGAAGTTGTTTCTACATTTTCTATTCTGTTCCAGTGAGCCTTAGGACTGTTTTTGCCTTTGCCAATATCATACTGTTTTTTTTTTTTCTATCAGAGAAAATTTTGTATTATAGTTTAAAGTAATCTATGAAAAACTAATAGCCAATATAATATTGAATGGTCAACAAAGGATCTCATCTATCATTAATCCTATTCAATTTACCTTTGGAAGTATTAGAATACTTAGACAAAAGGAAAGAAAATAAAGAAAAATAGGAAACACAATTATCATGATTTGCATATGATATGAAATTCGACATAGAACACCCCCAGAAGCTTTCTAGAATTAATAACAAGATGCAGTCATTCAGACAAGTACAAAGCCATCATGAAAAAGTCCATTGCATTCCTGAACACAAACAACAAACATGATGAGAGAGGAATAAAGGTAACTGTGTCTTTTCTGACAGCATTAAAAAAAGAGAAAGAAATACTAAAGATTCAGTCTAAGAAACAAAATAAAACACCTCTCCAATGAAACCTACTCTGAAAATGAAATTCAAGTAGGTGTCAGAATATGGAGAGATATCCCTTGCCTAGGATATGAAAAAACCAGGATAACAAATGAAGCCCAAACTTTTATATTCCCAAAACTGTTTTGCAGTTTTAATGTAATTCCAATAAAATACCATGACCATATTGGAAAGAGAAGAAAGCTACAATAGTACAAACAATTCTAGGCAGCAAAAGCAAGGCAGGGGCTTTGTGGCATGCACATTCCTTTTTGTTTACTCATTTTTTTATTTTTTACTATTTACTTGGTCAAAACTTACTTTACAAAACCAGCTTCTCTCCCACTCTTCATTTTTGCTTTACAGAATAAAGTATACTACTTTTTTTGCACATTTTGCTCATTTGTTATAGTTGGAAAGAACTCTGGAATCCACCTCCAAAAGATGCAAGCAATCCAGAGCCAGGTAATGTTTACTTGAGAGGCTACCTTTTAGAAACAACTACCCTGTACAGCAAAGCACGCAACTTTTGCATCTCTCAAAGTCAGCCAAATCCCATCAGGATTCACTTTGGAACCATGTCCAGTGCTTGGTAGAACTGTTGTCAGTGTCAGCCATCTGGATGAGTCACAGCCATTGCTTGACCAGTTTGCTCTTTAAAATTTGCCCTTAACCATCCAGCAGAAAAAATGAACCACAAAGCACAAAATAGAAAGCTAGATTAGAATGATGAGCTGTACACGACTTAAATCAACAGCTTCCAACATTGCCAGTTTTACCAATAACCCACTGTGATTATCAAGCATTAAATTATGTATACAACTACTTTCTCTTAGTTTAATGAGAAGAAATTTGGTTGTACCAATAATGATTTGAAAAATTATAACAACTACACCCTGTGCTAATAATAACTAATAGGAGAACAACCTGCATTGTATCAAATATTGAAATGTAGTACTAACGTGTTTTGAAAACATCACATTGTTATACATTATTTCTTATTAAAAGTAATAAAAAATAAAAATGAAACAAGCTATCCAATAACTTAGCTACCTCTAAGTCCCACTCTTTTAATTCCGAATGCAGTATTTACATGCTGTCAAATCATTTACTATACTCTTAAATTCTGTTTCTATTTATGCCAGAAGCCCATGCCAACAATCTTGTCTCAATAAAAAGAAAGGAATAGCAAAGAAGAAAAAAAAAAACACGGAAGGAAAAAATTAAAAAAAGGGAAGGAAAGGAAAGGAAAAGAAAGAGAAAAGGAAAGTGAAGAAGAAATGAAAATTAAAATAAATCTGACTGGGCCCGGCAGGATGGCTCAGTGGTCTAAAGCGCCTGCTTGAGAAAGCGTGGGAGGCTTCAGGAACCTCGGTTCAATCCCCGGCACCACAAGTTGCGCCAGCCCTGCCCTCGGGGCGGGCTGAGCCAGTCATAAAAATAAGTGAATAAACAAAGGATCTGAAACAAGAAAATAAATAAATAAATAAAATTTTAAAAAACAAATCTGACTATATATTTTGTTATGTAATTGGTTAGGTATAAAAATGCTAATGTCATATGAGAAAGGATATGAAACTTTAGCAAAAGGGTTACTCCACATGCTTAGTGATTGATTGAAAACAAAGCCTAGTGTGCCCATAGGAAAAGTAAATTTTTTTTTAAATTTAAAAATAGTTATATTACATATTTTCATCATTGGATCAGTTTAGATTAATAGATATAGGTATATAAGGTTGATCAAAACAATTAAACATTAACACTTTCTATAAATGTTAATTTTTCAAACAGTTGACACACTGCATATTGTCCTCACAATAGTTATACAGAGCACAGGGTGTATGCATGACACACCTTCCAATTGATATTAGTAAGGAAAGAAAATAAAATTCTTCTCTTTGAACTAAGAGGAAGCAAATGCATACACAGTCCAATGTTCCACAACTGCAGTGGGCCACAAGTGAAACTGGCAATGTTGGAAGCTATTGATTCAAGCCTACTAAAGCTCATGACACCAAAATAGCTCTGTGTTTCATGCCTTGTAATTAAGCTTTTCTGCTGGGTGATCAAGGGCAAGTTAAAGCAAGACCTGTATAACAAAACATTCATCTTTTGTATCTTCCTAGGTCAAATCACCTCATGATTAACTTTGGAATCATGTACTGTGATTTGTAGAACTGATGTCTGTGTCAGCCTTTGGGATGAGTCATGGCCATTGCTTGACCAGTTTGCTTTCTGTGAAAGCCTGAGAGAATGCTTTTCTCTGGGTGACTCTCCTTAGACACACTATAATTCATTTATCCCTTTCCTATGAGGTCCCATAATCTCCTTGACCAGAAAATTTGGGACACCTCTGAGTTATAGGATATTATAGCACAGGTTCTCTTGTGTCCTGAGTCCTTACTGACCTCGAAGGGCTAGGGCCAAAATATTGGTTATCCTCATAGCCCTTCTTTTTCTCCAATTTTAGGTTTGTTAACTCACATTCTCAACCCTCCAGCAGAAAATCTTCGTGACACTATTACTGTATAACACAGGTAATTGAGCTTATCATCACTGGCTTTTTGAATATAAAATATCTTTGACTTAACTTGGAATTGATATTTTCTGACGATCACTGATATTCTAATAACTCTCCATAGAATGTGGTATAAGCAGTTACAGAATTTTTATACAGACATTTGGAAATTCAACGATGTACAAAATTGTAGCCTTTCAAGCCTATAGCATTTGGCCAAGTCTATTACTCTCAATTAATACTCCTTTTTTTTTTTTTTTTTTTTTAAACCAACCATTTACTTGAGAGAGTATAACAGTAACTGAGTTTATATTGGGAGCAATACACACCAAAAAGTTGAGAAAAACATGCATTCCAAGCATAGTTTTAGTGCTGCATGGTGCTATGATCAGTGTGATGAACATTTTGAAGGTTCTTAGGATGAATATCTGATTCATCCTATGTACATAAGTGCATGGTTTGCTCCTGCTTTGTTTCCTCTCTTATCTGCTTCCAGTTCATTCGTTGTTTAATCCATAACACATTCAGCTGTGTTACACCCTTAAGTTTTTATTTCTTCTTTAGAGTTCTTGTATGAGGGAGAATATAGTATTTACACATGTAGGTGTGTTTTATTTCACTAATCATCATATGTTCAATGTACAACCATTTATATATGAAGTCTTCCAACTTATCATTCTTTATAGCTGAGTAATATTCCATTGTATAAAAATACAGTGGGGCGTGGTGGCTCACGCCTGTAATCCCAGCACTCGGGAGGCTGAGGCAGGAGGATTGGTAGGAGTTCGAGACTAGCCTGGGCTACAAAAGTGGCTCAAAGCCAGCCTCAACTACATAGCGAGACCCTGTCTCAAAAAGACAAAAAAAAAAAAAAAAAAAAAAAAAACCACATTTTTTTCAACTATTCTTCAAGTGATGGGCATTTTGGTTGTTTCCAAAATTTGGCTACTACAAATTGGGCTGCTATAAACATACATGCATAGATATTGCTATGGTATGATGTTTTCAATTCTTCTGGGAAGATTCCAAGTCGGGGGATAGCTGGATTGAATGGGATTTCCAGTTCTAGTTTTTTAAGGATCCTCCACACTGCTTTCCATAATGGTTGCACCAATCTGCATTCCCACCTGCAGTGGAGAATGGAAAAGTAACTCTAATGCCAGACATGGTAATGGCATCATTTTACATGTGTCTACCAGATTTAGTAATAAGTGCTTGACATGGCATAGCTTAAATGATACTTGAAGGGAGACAGGAAAAAGTAAAAAGCATAAAGCTAACAATCACTGAGTGTTTTGGAATTGAGCGTAGAAACTCCTTTCAATTTTTTTTTCCAAAGCACAAAACATAATAGTGTCTTTTATTTTTTCCAAAGCAGAAAATATAATAGTGTCTTTTGTTTTGGAGCTGATTAACAAAGCAGTAAACAACTGACAAATGTGCCCATTTAGTTACTTACAATCAGAATGAGCTGAACCCAATGATTTGGGAAGAATATTTCACAGAAAATTAATAGAAATATTAATGTAATCACATGGAACCATCTAAATGCTGAATCTTGTACATTAGCTATCTCTGAGCTCAGTTAGAGAGATGGAATTCCACACTGGAACACTTCACCATCTGTCAGGATGAACCATAGGAGTAGAACCTATAGCACATATTTGCATGTGTACCGTCAAATGTACTTAAAGTGATTCATTTATCTGGGCGCAGTGGCTGAGCAGCGGTCTGGAAACTAAGGTACTGAGAGCTGTTATAGTTTTAGCCACAAAGCTATGGGGCAGCCAAGCAGGCCAGAAATCAAAGCAAACTTTTCATATTGTAGTCTTTAGGTAGACTTACTTCTTCTCTTGGAAATGTGTTTTTGTGCTTAAATCCTTCAGCTAAGGTAAGACCTCACATTAACAAGGATAATATAACTTATCTTTTTGTCTCTTAAATATAGATGGCAATCAGAGTTATAAAACATTTTTACCAACAAATTAACAGGATAGTTTAATTAATGTGATATTAGGAGCTCTGTACACCTCAGCAAAATTTTATCTTTGTACTGAAGGAAAGTGTAGCTAGGAAGCTTCCAGAAACCATCTTTCAATACATAGTGCATGTATTTCCTAATTCTACATATAGTTGAAGATGGTTTCATGTATGATAAAAATCCATGTCTATAAATCAACCACCAGAAGTATGTGTATAAACAAGAACTCTCATCTGTAAGAAATCTGATAAATCCTGGGCACCAGAACAGTTTCTATGATCAATCAAGACTATAGTCTGAAGTCGATAATGTCCTCAGAATATGTGTTTCAATCTATGAATTAACAGGCATAATGCTGAGATACAGAATGTGTCAAGAATAACACAGATAGCTGAAAGCTAAAACTGATATTTTTAATGAGAAATAAAAGTGAAGGCTCTTCAACTTGCTAATTAATCTAGCCATTGTGACTTATTATCTGGAAGTGTTCTGTAAAATTATTTTGTTTCCAAAGTAGTTTTGGTCTTTGGAAGAGTAGTTGTTAAATAATGTCCAATATACAAAGTCTGGTCGATTTCCTGCTGCTTTGAATTTCGAATACAACATTATGACATGAAATACAGCATTGAACAATAACTTATTGTGAATACACCCTATATTTGGCACACAGGAGACATTCATGATGATGTATTATCTGTTTTTCAGAATTAGAATGTGATCTAGCAAAAGCTGGTTCTTTATGAGCAGGCAAGTCAGGATGAAATGAGTTCCATTACCGACCACTTTCTGCACAGCAAGCCAAACATTCTTGTGGATCGGTCACTAACTTGCTAAGCCTATTTCACAACTATGTTTTTGTTACAAAAACACAACTAATGTAAATAAGTTATAATCACTTATGAAAATAAGAGCTTTCCATGGCGGCACACACCTATAATCCCAACAGTTGGGAGGCTGAGGCAAGCAGGAGGATTGGTGTGAGTTTGAGACCAGCCTGGGCTACAAAAGTGTGCTCAAGGCCAGCATGAACTGCATAGTGAGATCCTGGCTCAAAAAATAAAGTAATTGGGACAAGGTAAACATATACTTATTAAGGTAACTTAGATCTCCTAACAGTTAATTTTAACTCAAATTAATTTTTATTTTTAAACTATATGGTATTGCAATTTAATTCATGTTTTTCACTAAGATAACAAATACTGGGAGAAAAAGGTAACAGCAACATGTGACAGCAGTGATTCTTTATTGTCATGCATAACTTACCACCCAACATTCAACAGCTATTTGATATTCTCTTTAGCATCTTTATATAGGCAGATTTGAAACAATGGAATGGCTGCTTTATGTAACACTGTGGGATCCAACCATGTTTAGAGTACTCTTGCTTTTTTTCAATAAAAAACAAAAATATGGTAAACGTTGAAGTCTAAGAGTTGATGAAAATATTTTTTTAGAAAGCTGATTGATGCTTATGCAGAAGGTAGGGTCAATTTTCACAAATGAGATTACCAAATTTTAGCCGCCATTTTTAATTTACTAACATGATCCTTTACCTGCTGTGATGACTGTAAGGATTGTGGAAATGATTTCACTACCTGACCTGCCTTGAAGAGCTATTCTCCAATTTCTCTTTGTTGGAGACAGCTGAGTTACATAGGAATGTTATAGGCAGTCACACAGGGCTAGGCCTTCAAAGAGACAATATGGAAGACAAGACAACTTTCAGCATTGGGAGAGACACAGATCCCTGCTATAGGCCAAACTTCAAGACAAAAGATCAAACACATAACTTCTGAAGGTATGTGATTTGCTTTGCCATTTGGTCCTGGATTTAATCAGATTTACTGGGGAAATGGTACTTGTTCTTACCAGTTGACAATAATAGTGTCACACCTCATACCCAATTTAACCAAGTTTTCCATGTTCTTCACCTTAGGCACACGTCACTAAACAATTTCATTTCACTCTGTAAAAATCCCTGGAAAAGATAGATTTGGGGACAGACTTGCTTGGGTCACTCCTCTTGCTTCTCTCTAGAAAAGGAGATTTCTTTCCCCAATAAACATATCCTCCTCTTAACCTCCAATGTTCCTAAAATTCATTCTTCAGTTTTAGAGAACATGAACTTGTCCTGGGTATCTTTCAGATTGGGAATTTCTTGCCCCGATATCATCTTTACTTCACTGATTTGAACAGGAACTCTAGACTAGAAATTTCTGTAACTAACATGATCTGCTTGGGCTCTAGATATAGCTCACCGCCACAGCACCCGTGCAGCAAGCAGGAGACCCTGAGTTCGATTCCTGGAACCAAAAAGAAAAAAGATCTTATTATAGACTAGGTATTGCTTAGAATTTTATTTTTTTTTTTTACTACTGAAAGTTGATTTGGATGTTTTGCAATATTCAGTCTTTTCTTTTTAATTTGTTTTAAAGAGTATTTTATCAGGAGGAGTGATTCTTTTTTCAGTTTTGAATGTGTGTGTGTGTGTGTGTGTGTGTGTGTGTGTTTCTTGGAAGGCAGGATAACACAGACTTGATGTACATGTTTCTTTTCAGTCTCTTTATGTACATTTCTAACCTGGAAGAGAAAATGAATCACACATACACAAAGCTGAGCCTGTCTTTTTTTTTTTTCAGTTTCAAATTACCAATTTGAATTACACATGTTGAGCTTGCTGGCTTTGGCCACTTGCCACAGGGAGTTATTGTTGCAGATCCTCAGTCTCTTAGGAGAGCAAACATCTAAAATATCAACATCTTATCAGTTTGAGTTTTTGGGTAAGGCAGCAATAATTCTAAGATCAAGCATTTTAAAAATCATGCTGAGGCTTGACTCAAGAAATGCTATTTGTGGTGTATGATCAATATGGAAGAAACAGATTGTTTCTTTTTTTATTGTGTACTTGTTAATCTATTTCTAAAGGTATTATGCTAATTATAACACTGCTCTTCACATTCAGAATTCAAATTGCACATTTTCAAGTTTTTCATTTTTTCAAATTGTAATCTGTTAATTACTTGTTTAATGGAGTGTGTAATTACCTACTTTAAGTTAGGAAACTGTTTCCATTTCTAAGAGAGAGACCTATTTTGGAATTGAAAGAATATAAATGTAATCCTTTCTGATACAGAATATAACTCTTTACTTCCCTTAATGGCTGTAAGTGAGAAAATTAGATTGAAAAACAAGTCATTATATTTTCTCTTTATGTGCTTGAACAAGCCACATAAAACACAGGTGAAATTTGTAGCAAAGGTTGCAATTTAACTACACGTTTTTAGAGTAATTTTACTATTTACTCATGCCATTTAAAAACTAATCTCCAAAATGGGTAGCAACGAAGTGATTACTGAGATATATATTTTACAATATTTTTCTTTACAAATGCTTACATAAAACAAACTCATAAAAGAAATTAAATGAGGGAATGAGATATAAAACCAAAATCATTCAGACAATACAACAAATAATAAATGATGTTAATTGAATTCTGAGTTCATATGGCTTAAAGGATGATTTAATTCTATCTAGGCAAAAACAAGTAATATGTATGCTGAGGCTGCCTTGCATCACATATGAGGTGGAGATGCCCAGGTATAAGGTAAAATCAGCTATTTTCATCCAACCAAAGAGAAATACAGGCTTTACATACTAAACTATTGCTTCAAAAATAAGCACTAACTTCTGTAATTAAAATAATTAGACATAGAATATTAGAACATGAAGGAGACTACAGTTATTGGTGATATTTTGAGTCTGTTAGGTCCAGGAGACGTTGGGAGAAGGATGAGCCAAGAGTCGGTGCCTCAAAGTGTTACAGAGCTCTTTTATTGAATAAGCTGTGCCGACACAGGGCCACCCCCTGGAAGAGTGACCCCGAGCGGCTGCGTTTTTATAGGGTGCTTATGCTAATGAGGGATTCAGCAAGCAGGTTTTACAGAAGCCAATAGCGTACGTTATCCAGAGGATTGGGGGAGGCGACTGGTAAATTTTGGAACAGTGCGAGTCCCGCGGGCAACCAATGAGAGAGTGTGGTGACTTCATCCTTGACCAGGAGACCAAGGGGGGTGGGGGGATTGAAACCTAAAGGTCTCGGGAAATGGAAACTTAAGGAAACAAACTTAAATGAGGTCTTAACAGGAACTAAACAGACAGGAACTAATCATCAGTAACTGAGCAAGCAAGAACACAGACGCAGGGATAAACAATATACATATCACTCCTAACAAGTCTATACTTTTTCTAATTTATAGTACTGTGATGTTAAATTGACTAGAAAGTTGTTGATACCTCTAGATGCATAATGAGCAGAAAAAGTGGCAACTTCCTAGTGTCCTTGCTTCACATAATGGACATAATTCTGAGGCCAACAGGCTGGTAAGTTAAGTTATGCTAGTTAAATTCTCAGTGATTAGGTGGGTTGTGGGGAGCAAATATGGCCGGCTAAGAATATCCATACTTTCTATTCCATTAAGCAAAGAGAAAACTGACATTAAAATAAATAATCAACTTTTTTAGTTCTCTGGATATAAAAAAGTTTCTTGAAGTAATACAGACAAATCATTGAATCACAGTGTGAACAACGATGAAAAGATCCTCAGACATATCTCTGGCCAATATGGGGGCTTTAAGGATAAAGGAAGAAAAAGTTAAGGTAGAGTTTCAACTGCCAGCTGGAATAATAAAGGCATACAATAGGATTTATAAAGAGAATTCCTTAAAATATGGGTGTTATGGTTTATGTCTAGTTGTCCCCCCAAAGCCTCATGTAGTCACTGGGCAGGGACTTCTATAGATTGAGACTTAACTCATGATTCCTGGACTTATGTATTTTAATACTGATGGGATTATTAGTCTGAGTAGGGCTGGGACTATGGGTGTGGTCTAGGGTGGATATCCTAAGGCAGAGAGCCTGATAGGAATATAAAGAGAGACAGAGAGACAGACTAGAGCTGTTGCTGTTGCTCTCTGCTGCCCTGTTTGGTTGGCTACCTCTGCCACCATTTAGTTGCTGTTCAACTGTCATGAACTGGATGCTCTCTGCCCTGTTCCACTCAGCCTTGGGCCAGCCGAATATAGCCTAAAACCTCCAAGAATTGTGAGCTAAATAACCCGTTCCTTCCTTCATTTTGAGTGTCAGGTATTTGTCCCAGAAATGAGTAAAAAGTAACTAAGACAATGGGAGAAGTTATTATGGAAATATCTTTCTAATACTTAGCAGGCCAATAGTCTGCTAATGAAAACTGTACTAGTCATCTACAATGGAGAATGTAGATCGTAGGTCATTATACTAGTTTCAAGAAAGTCAAAGAAAAAAAGGAAAGAACAAAAGAATTAATAGATCCCAGAAAACCTGAGGAAAAGATAAACATAGTTTTCCAGATCTGTGACATTATGTTATTAAATATGGCCAAATTTCCACAAAAAAATTAACATAAAACAAGACAGCATGGCTGAGCCCATGAAGAAAAACAAAAGAATCAATAGAAGTTATTCTTGGGGAAGTTCATTTGTTGAATTATCCAGACAAAGATTATAATGCAGCTTTCAAAGTAGGCTGTAAAAACTTTCAAAAACCACATGTGCAAATATTTATCATGCAGAGAAGAGCACCACTGAAGACCTGCGATGCAGTTATCTGGCAGGGACTTTGACTATAATGCCTAAGGTCCCGGGTTCAGTACCTGCAGCCAAAAGAAAGAAAATTCCATTGAAAATAACAATAATAAAACACGTATAACAAAAATAATAAAGTAGAAATTCTGCAAGCTTAAAATGTAGCAGGTACAATTAAACATTAAAAAATGAAAGAAATAGCAAATTTGATGAGACAGAAGAAATATTCAAACCTTTGAGCTTAGATTTAATGTAACTTATCTCCTCTGTACCCAAGGGAAGGAAAAAATCCAAAAAGAAAAAGAAGACATGGGAAATCTGTGGGATGATGTCAGACAGACTCATGTCTTCCCTGTGTGAATCCAGAAAAAGATAAAGGGATGGAAAGAATATTTCAAAAATCAGTGGTTAAGATCTTCAAATATTTTATGTAAAAATCAGCACCTCCAAAACGTTCATGGCAATCTACATAGGTACCGGTGGTAGAGACATTCACATCGTAACAAAAAACTTGAAAACAAAAAGAGAAACTATTGAAAATACCAAACGAGACTCATCACGTAGAATTATCAAGAAGATTAACAGTGACTTTTCACCTGATATCATGAAGTCCCAAGATATTTGGAAACCACTCCCAATTTAGAAAAGACTATTAAACAAGACGTGTACATCCAGGCAAAAGATCTTTTATACATGAAAGAGAAACTAAGATATTGCAACACAATCTTTGAGAGAATTCTCCACTAACCAAGTTTGTTTGGTACAGTTATAAAGGGATACTGGAATTCCTTAGACTAAAAGGAAAGGGCAGTGAAGAATAACTCAAAGATCTATATAGAAAAACAACTATCTAGTAAGGGTAATTCCATAGGTAGTTTTTGAAGATAATGTTAATATATATTGTTATAATACTTTATCATCTAGATAATAATCACAAATAGCAATAATTATAAAATTTGTCAACAGCACCCAGTTTTAAACCTATAATTTGTAAATAAATAAACAATGTCAGTATTCAAGAGGACTGAAATTATTTCAAAGCTAAGTAAAACAAGTAAAAAGTAGTAAAAGGAATAATTAAGGAATTCAAAATATGACAGAAGTGTATTACACATTCTTAAATAAGCAATATTTTAAAAACCATGAAAGATGATATAAAAATCTAAATTATGAAAATGAAGATTTAGTACTCATGTGGCGCAGCAAAAGAATATCTTATAGCTGTCAGGAAATGTGTAGCTGTAAATATTTACATTTAGAAGTAAAGACCTCACATACATAGCTTAATATTTTTAACCAGAACATCAAACTATACATAAGGAAACAAGTAGAATTAGAAATAAGGGATTAGAAATTGTCAGAATTACGTTCAAATAAATAAATTATAAAATATAAGTTAATTCAGGAGTCTGTCTTATTCATAGTAAATAAATCCCAAGAACCCACAATGTGTATTTGGAACTAAAATAGTATTAAACTCTAAATAATATTAAAGTAATTCACAGATTATTATTATAAGAAAATTTTATAAATTAGGAACATAAATACATTAAAAACAGCAATTTATAGTGGAACTGTTACAAGAATATTAATAACTTATGCGGATATGGTGTGCCCATTCTTAAACTCTTATTCTTAAAATCGTATGATATAACATTCCCATGATACTTATATCTCATGATAAAATGCCCATGTGGGAAGACAAACTAAGGGTAATTATAGGGCATTATGACAACCTTAGTTTATCACTACTCAGTCTTCTAAATGATACAATAGTAAAGTCTTCACATACTCTCCATAATTTGGGGTGCTACACATGACCTTGGTCTTCTACCCACAAACGTAATGACCTTTACAACTAACATGAACATTTACAACACACTATGCTATACATTTTACAGTCTGAATTTTGACAGCAGAGCTAGCACTTTTTTTGTCACAGTATCTGAAGTTGAAGATTCAGTCTTACCACAGATCTTAGCAAAATTTGCCATGCAATTTTTTTCTTGTTAAATAGAGAACCTTAGCGCATGCGCATAAGAACTTTCTCTCATCTATCCACATTGGCAGTTTCACTATGTTTGTTTTCTGGGATTATATTTGTGAAGGTTATTAACCTTAGTTGTCAACTTGATGGGACTAAAGGCAGGCTTAGAAAATGGATAAAGCATAATCCTGGGTGTGCCAGGTGAAGGAGTTTTCAGATAATATTATGTATGAGCCAACATCTGTGAGAGGAATGTCTGCTTTGAGTGTCAGTGGTGCTGTCCAAAGGTTTGGGTACTCAGATGGAATTAAGAAAAGAAGGAGCAAAGCGTTTAGCTTGGGTGCACTTAGCCCTTACTTAGCAGGAGTGTTTTACTGCTGCTGTCATCTGAGGATATCAAACTCCATCCTTCGACTTGAAATGCAGACTTGCACCAGTGGCTGTCCAGGGTTCTTTCAGACTTTGACCTTGGACTGGAAATGCATCATTGTTCTCCCTGCTATTCTGAGGTTACCAGCATTTTGGACTGAACAGTTCCAGTTTCCCTGGAGTTCAACCATTCGAAGGCCCCTGGGGGATATCTAGGCTCTGATAAGGTGAGCTGATTTAGTATTTTCTTTAGTGTAATTATGTACATAGTCTACTGGTTCACTGTGTTGAAAAACCCATATTAATACCACTATTCATTAAAGTAAGAGTTACTACTTGAGAAGCAAAACGTAAGAATGCTAAAGGCAATTTGGCAAGTGAAATAGATTCCAGGTGGCAAAGGGGCAGTCCCCACAACATGGACAACATGGAACAGAACAAATAGATGACCCACATCCAGTGAGAAAAGGATCGGGACAGAGCCTGATTTCATGACACTGCATAACACAGTGCGTAATTTGATAGCTTTGAGTTCCTAATTTCAGAAATTTTCTGCTCAATATCTGCATATTATGAATATGGGTAATAGAAATTATAGAAAAAACTATGAATAAGTGGACTACTATGAAGAAAAATAAACATGCTAATTTATTTGAAAATGTAAATGTAATTAAATAATCTTTGTCTAACTACAAAAACAAAATAGAAAACATGGAAGTAGAAACAGGGACATTACTGATGACCTCACAGAAGTCATAGAAATCATAAAGAAACACTGTATTAACCCATCCCTAACTAAATTAGATAACCTAACAAACCAGTCACATGCCTAAAAGTACACAAACACCATCACCAGTTAAATAAGAAATAGATTAAATTGAATGAACTATAACAACAATAACAACAACAAAATGAGGGGCTAGAGATTCAGCAGTGTGGAGCCTATTGGGCAGGTGTGAGGCCATGAGTTACATTTTCAGTACAAAAGAAAGAGATTTATCAACTAGAAATATATCGATAAAGATAAGTACTTGACTAAACATGAATCACAGTTGACTCCTACAAAATATAATACAGTTATCATCAGTACTTTATGAATTATTCAAAGAAGAGAAAATACATTTTCTGTAATTTAAGAAATCATTCTTATTTACTACAAAAATTAAAAGTTTCAGAAAAAAAACTATAGGTAAATATTTCTTATGAGTATAGATATACAATAGATAAAATTAGCAACAAAATGTTAGCAAATCAAACTTAATAATATATAAAATCGACTATCTGACATTTCCAAGAGGGATTTATTCCATGGACATATTTTTACTTCAAAGTATAAAAATCAGTTCATGTAACGCACTGTATTAATATAATAAAATAAAATGTATGCAGTTATTTCCATAATATATAAAACATTGGTAGCAACCAATATTCCTTAAAAATAAAGTCATGCAATTTGAAAGAAAAAAGACTTTCCTTAACTTGCTAAGAAAAAAGTCTCCAGGATAATGGGGAAACACTAAAACTCCCATATTAGAGTTAAGATTCAAAACATGTACTGATAAAAAAGAATTATAGTATGCCTGTATTGCCAGCATTTGAAAGCTGAAAATAGGAGGATAACTGAGTCCAATCTGTGTAGTAAGATCATACAGACCGTGTACTAAGTTAAAAATAGTTATAATTGTTTTCTATGTGAAGAAAACATAATCTTTACAATATTTCTTTTATAAACTTGTAAATGAGGTCTTACAGCTAGCTTAGTTGTTTAAGAGCATGCTTGGGCAACCTCTGTCGCCATGGCACAGAAGTTTGCACCCCAGCTACACAAGCTACACTAGACCCACCCTGAAGGTAGCCTGAGCTAGCCAAAAGAAAACAAACAAACAAAGAAAAAACAAATTGTATTTTTCATCCCCTTCTATTGCTGGGACAAACGACTGTCACGCAAAACTTACAAGACAAGTGGTTTATTTGGTTGCATTGTTTCCATTCGTGGTAGCTGTTCTGTCGCTATGGGCTGCCCATGAGCCAGGAGGTAAAGGAGGAAATGGTAACGAAACAAATTCACTCACTGTATGGTAACTGGGAAGTGGAACGAGAGCTAAAAGAGAACCAGAGAATGGGCTCTCTTCCAGTGGCCACACTCTTCCAGGTGGGCCTTGCTTGCTAAGACTTACTGCCCTCAGGGTTCTGTCATCTGTGTGCCTCAGGGCTGAGCCTTGCTTTCTGGAGAATCAAACTCTCAATTCATGACGCTTTAGGGGTCATTTCATATTTCAAAGGTAACAGACCTCAGAAAACAATACCGGCAGAAGCAATAAATTATTGCTACATGGCTTAATGTGAAATATGACAAGTAATTATGTTAATGTACAAAATATAATTATATTTTCATGCCATCAATTAATAATAGGCAAATTATATCATGAAAAGTGTTTAATTTGGCCCAGGGAAATAGCTCAGTAGAAAAAACACTTACCTGGCAAGTGCAGGGTGCTGAGTTCAATTCCTGGTACCACACACACACACACACACACACACAAAAAGTAACAAATAAAAGGTTTAATTTATAATGGCATCAAAATGAAATTATTAGAAATAAATTTAGCAACATCTGTAAATTAAAAGCATTACTAAAAGCATTGCTTAAATATCACTTATCTTTAAGTATCACTTAAAGGTATTAAAAAAAGATATTGAGCAGACAACTAAAAAACATCAGATAGTCATAGGGTAGAAGGTGTAATCTTTTCAAAATGATAGCAATCCTATAATTGATTTAAGATTCAATAAAATCCCTGTCAAAATTTACCTAACAATTTTAAAGAAATTTGGAAATTGATTCCAAAATTCAAATGGAAATCAAAGAAACTGAAACTAATAAGTAAACTTGAAAAGAAGAAACGAAAAAAAAAAAAAAAAAGTTGGACTACTTACCTACCCATTTGGAAATTTACCATACAGCTACTGGCAGCAACCAACAGTTTGTTTCTCTGTAGCATAAACAGAGAAAATGATGCTGTAGAAACGAGAGCCCAGAAGCAGATCCACATATTTCTCCAGTCTGTGAGGTTTGTTTTTGTTAGGGTTCAAGGATCTTTCAACACTAGAACAACTAGACCTCTTGAATAAAGCATACATTTAGAATCTCACATTGTACTGTGAGAATATGGAGCTGAGAGCATGCGGCAGATAACTAGTGGTCATTTTGCAACGCCCACCCGAACTGAGCAGCATCGTGCTGGGTGTGAAAGGCCCTCCTGAGGATTGTTGCCAGCAGCATAAAAGGAGGGAAAGGTGATGTGCTACTCATTCTCCTGGAGAGGCTTGTTAGGCTGGCTTTCCTGAAAGAATTCAGCTGTTCTCATCCTTAGAAGAGCACACGTCCTCCTTGTTGCCAAGGATGGCTGCAAGTCTTTTCAGATAAAACTCTGGTCCTTACCTTGAGCATTATTTCCTGGCTCCAGCACAGATCCCTTGGCTGCTGGCACAGCTCCTTTATTCCTCTGGCGCAGACTTTCTAGCTTCCATTACTGACTGCTGGGCATTCCCAGTACAGATCCTGGATAGAGAGTCACACGAGACCTTGTCCTGAGCCATAGACCTTTGTTGGGAGCTGCAGGAAGCCAGGAAATTGATCAAGTGTGTGTAGGTGGGACTGGGCCTTCTTTTCTGGAGCAGGCAAGCTACCCCAGTGCTGAGAAAAACATCCTGTTGAGAAAAACATCCTGTCTGGTTCAGGCCAGCCATTGGTCGCTGGGTTGCCTTTTGTCAAGGGATGCAAACTTTAAGGAAGTATAATAAAGGATCGTTTCTGTGTGCGTTGAATTAGTATTGCCCATCAGGCAGCCTGACGACCACCTAGCCCAACTTTTTGTCTTGTCTATTTGTCATTCCTACTGCCATGTCTCCCCAGGGTTGAGCTGTTCACAGTAAGATCAACGGATCTCTACATTTGCAGATGCCAACAAACCTTCCCCCAGCTGGACTCATAGAGGACGTTGCCATGGACTCGAGGTCTTCTTCTGGACAAAGAATATCAAACTGATATTCTATGACTTTGGATTTGTCAAGCAGTGCTTAGTTATGACACCATGGCCAACCAAATAGCTCAGCGGATTAAAACACCTGCAAGCAGGCACTGGGGCCAGGGTTCAATCCCTGGGACTGTCATCCTGGCCCTGCCCCTTGGGGCACACTGAAATGGCAATTGAGACTGGACATGATGGCACATGTGTGTAATCCCAGCTCTCCGGAGGCTGTAGACAGGTGAATCACTATGAGTCCGATCTAGTAGGGAGACGCTGAACACCCTGTAGACTCTTCCCTAAAAATACAAAAAAAAAAAAAAAAAAAAAAAAAAAAAAAAAAAAAAAAAAAAAAAAAAAAAAAAAAAAAAAAAAAAAAAAAAAAAAAAAAAAAAAAAAAAAAAAATGGCAGTTATGAAACCAAATGGATGATCAATATAAAAAAGAACAATAAATTGGACTTAATAGAATTTAAAAATGTATTCACAGGACAAGGATAAAGTTCAGTAGTAAAGCAAATACCATTCATGGCACCTTCCGTTTGATCTCTAACATTACAAAAATAAAAATATTTTATTTGTATTGAAGAATACAACCAGAAAGTAAAACAATTTTTAAAATGTTACAAGTGTTTGGAAATCATCTGTCACAAAGACTTAGAATGTATGGTATGTAACTAACTACTAAAACTGATCCATAAAATGACAAACATCCTAATTTTAGAAATGGGCCCAGGATCTGAACAGGCATTCTCTAAGAAAAATGAACAAATGACTAATAAACCTATGAAAACGTGCTTCACACCCTGAGCTTTCAGAAACTGCAAATCAAAGCCAAACAGAGATGCTATTGATATAAACTGGAATAGCACCAAAAGGATGATTAAGATTTTGAGGAAAAAAAAATGTAAAAGAAGCGATGTTCACCAACTGGTGAGGTAGCAAATTGATAACTTGATATCATTTTCTATAAAACTATAGAATTGTTTTACACCAAAATGTGGATGTAATGTGGAAACATTACATTGGCCAAATGAATTCACACGCAAAAATCTCACCTTATTTTATCATCTTGAACATGTCCAGAACAGAGAGATACATAAAAAACTAAAAGTTAATTAGTGGTTGTCATGATCTAAGAAATAGGAACTGAGAACTAATGGGCACAGATTCCTTTCGTACTGATTATAACATTCTATAGTGTGAGAGCTTCTAGTTTATATCTTCAATAAAGTAAGAGTCACTGGTTTATGCCCTCTAAACTGTGGACGTCATAGTTTTTAAATCATGTCAGTGAAGAACTCCTCCAAGAAAACAAAAGAAACAGCAGTGACTGTGTGCCTACTGTTTCATTTTCTACACTACCTGAGTGCAATTAGACACTAAACACGTTATACTTTGTGATGCTTATCAAATGTTCTGTGTTATGGTTTGTGTCTAGTTGTCCCCATAAAGCCTCATGCAATCATGAGGCAGGGACTTCTAGAGTCTGCGACCTGACTCATGATTCACTGGGATTATGTGTTTTAGTACTGATGGAATTGTGGGTCTAAGTACTTCTGGGAATTATAGGTGTGGCCTGAGGAGGATAGGCTAAGGCAGAGAGCCTGACATAATATAAAGAGAGACACAGTGACAGATTCATAGTGTTGCTCTCTGCTCCCCTGGTTGGTCAATTGCCTCTGTCACCATATTGTTGCTGTTCCCCTGCCATGAACTGTTGCTCTCTGCCATGTGCCTCTCTGCCTTGGAGCCAGCTGAGTATGGACTGAAACTTCCAGTAACTGTGCGCTAAATAAACCTTTCCTTCCTTCATTTTGATCGTTGGATATTTTTCCCAGCAAGGAGTAAAACGTAACTAAGACATTCTGTAAGAAAAGTATGTGCCTTTTGCTGTGTAAGTTCCTCAGTGTATACATATTTAAATATTTTTCCTTTCATTACACTTTGATTTGATGATTTGATTTGATGATTTTTGAATATTATGGATCCTTGAGTGAATCATCTCTGTCTGAAGATACAAACTTAAAAGATAAAAGATGGAGACTTTTACATGCTAAATTTGGATGAAAGCTCTTTCTCTCATTATAAAACATATAAAGGTTAAATTTTTTGATTAACAATTAGTGTTTATAAAGCCTCTCAGAGGAAGAGAAAAGCTTTTTGTGTCTTGTGAATTTCTTTTGTTACAGTTAATCATATCTCCTGTTTTAACATTCCAGTTTAGTTGAATATTTATAAAAAATACTACATACATAGAGAATCTCAATAAATTTTCATGATGTGGTTGATTTATGACAAATTAGGAGGCACATGCTATGTTAAATAAATTATGTTTTACTTTGATAATTTCTTTTGATATAAATTTATTATCTGTTCATTAACCATTTATTGTGTACTTTCATAATTTGTTCTCATCTTTTCAATTTCCTTTACTTTTTCAGCTATTGACATTAACTTTTTCACCTTAGGTTCTGTATTTCACATAGAAAATTGGTAACAATAAAAGAGCACATATGTTTCCTAAAATTTTATAAATGTATGTATTAAAAACTATTTTAAGTATAACAAGGATAAAATTAATAAATGAAGTTTAAAATCTATATGTGAGCATATTATATTCTTTGATCATTTGAACTTAGTTTGTCAAAAGGTAACACTAATATAGTTTTTTGATATTTTAATAATCTTTCACAGATAATAAGCTATTATATGCACTATAATAGTAAAAATACTATTCAAATAGATCCTTATATTTTTCTTTCATTGTAGATTTATTCTATTTAACATATTCCAAAACTTTTCAAAGATAATCTTTATTTAAAAGATTAATAGCTGACTTACCAATTATAATATTGTTAAGTAGGTAACAGCAGAAATGCCTATTGGTTGATTCAATGTGATCTTTCCATTGAGGTAAAGGACCGAAATGTGACTGAGACATTTAAATTATGGCCATGAATGAATAAGAACCGTGCCTTAATCAGAGTTCAATAATTTTATTTTATTATTTCATTTTATTGTAGGGTCTACAAGGTCTTCAGGGACTCACTACTGGATCAGACACTAGTGATCCATCTTTTCACAGCCTCCCAAGAACCGGGATTACAGGGATGCATCACCACACCCAGTCTCAATCACAGTCTCAGGATTCCAGGAGAACAAACTCCCTGTCCCTGCCCCTGCTTGCAGGTGCTTTATTCTGCCAAGCTATTTAGCTAGCCCCATTTTCATTGTTTTGAAAGAATCAATTTTCAATGAAAATAACTCTTCTAATAGATGAGGTACTCTGTAATTTAAGACTGGGATTGCCCAGATAACTCAGCAGATTAAAATACATGCTTAGGCAACTTGAAATTGGCAGTTCAATCCCTGGCCTGCTGCTCTGTCCCTACTCCCCCGGTGTGCTCAGAGGGTGACAGAGACTGGTATAATGGCACACTCCTATAATCCCAGCACTTGGGAGGTTGAAAAATGGGAAAGATCATTGTGAGTCCCCTCTGTGTAGTAACACTGTCCATCCTATACTAAATACATTTTAATAAAGAATACAACTGGCATTCATATGATCTTGAATAATTAAGAAGAAATGTGTTCGGAATCCAACTTTGTGAATTAGACTTCAAGTATAGTAAAAGTGTAGCTAGCACTCAGACAGCTGCTTCTGTACCTTCTACTCACTCCTTATGGTTGCTTTGACAATATGGTCTATTTCTTTTATTCCCTGGTTTCCTTAGATACAAAATATGACATGCAGATGAGATACAGATTTCTTTCTAATATTTATAGTACAACTTCTTTCATGGGTATATACTTTAGAGTACATGTCTTTCAAATATCTACACTTTTATCTTTCTAGTATCTCTGTTAGAATATATAATGGCCAAAGTTCATCCTTGAACAACTGAATGATTATCAGGCATACTCAAAGTGCTAAAACCAAAATCTAAATTAAAACTGCAAGATTCAAAAATAGTCTCTTACAACTTCTACCAAATCCTTCGAAAAGAATTCATCATTTTTTTTTAATGAGTAAGCCTTTAAACTAATATTCACACACAAAACAAATTACTCATAATTTTGTAGTTCAGCCTGTCTTCTGTGGAAATTCACATGAGTTTGTTGTGTTACAGTTTACTCTAAAAGTTAAGAGAAGTACAACTAAAGATGTACAATTCATAACAGTGATTTTGAATGTTCTGTGGAGTATGTTGTCTTTTTCCTGTCAGAATCCTTAAAAATTTGAAATAAAATTAAATGTTATGCTTTAAATTTTTTTGAATTCTTTTTCTTAAAAAACTGATCTTTTCTTGAGAAGTTTACTCAAGATTATTTTTGTTATACATATCAGTGTAGTCATTTAAATAAAAGCAACTTTCAACTGCCTTAAGGGCAAAATTCTGATGATAGAATTAGTATGTAACATTTTTTTCCAGATAGGACTTTATTTCTCAGATTAAGGACTTCATTTTTTGTGTTAATCTCTGTGTTTGCTCTTTTTTGATATAGTTTTTCTATTTTGTAGCATCAAGAACAAGATTATTGCTCATGTCTTTAGAGTGAGTTAAGATATATTATTTAGGTAAATATTTCACAATTATTGAATATATTTTCTCCTTTGTAATATTTTTATTTCATTACTTTCTTTTCCATTCTTTTTCTTCACCATTTAGGTATAGGTGCTATAATTTCTATAAAATATTATTCAGTGATAGAATAAAAGCTAGTTTGAAGAGTCATAATCCATTTGACTACTCTGTCAAGTATTAATACTTAAATTTTTTATTACATTTTAACAACTGTGCTGGGCATCAAATGAAGCAACAAAATTTTTTCAAAATATAAACAAGTGTTGAGCAGTATGGACTTAACCTCAATAACCTCAACACACTTGCTAAAACTATTTTCCTAGGAATAGGTGTTTGAGCAGGTTTTGTGGTGCTGGATTCTACTCCTAGAGGTAGCTTTAAGATTCCTATGTCCTTAACAAATAACTAGTCAAGGTTTTGCATTTATTACAGGAAATGAAACATGCCCTGCAGAGGAAGCTGTGTCAAGCAAAAGCAGGAAAAGAAGAACACTCTAGTAGTGACGATGAACAGATTAGAGATTGAACAGTGAGATTGAATAGTGGGATGTTGGTTCAGATAAAACAATCTCTCTGATGCTCAGCTGCTGGGTTTGTTTGTAGAGAGGTCTACGGGTTGACCACAGCAACTGAGCTATAGATTTGCCTTCACTGTATGAGAACAAACTGCACTGAAAGGGAAAATAGCTCTGACTCAGTGGCAACTGTCCTTTTGTATTTCCATTCCTCAGGCTGACATCAGGTCTGGGCCACTAGACCCAAATTTTCTGGAATTCTCACAAGATGTTCTTAGGAATTTTCCATGCATGTGTCCTGAAATTTTGCAATTAACAGGCCACTCACTTTCTCAGCCTGCCAGTCCAAGGGGTGCTATTCTAATAGGGATAATTTTATGAATATTAAAATATATATCAGAGTAGTAGGCAAATAGAATTTGTCCTTCAGATAGAAGAGTAAACTATGCTAGGAAAAGAATAGGTGTGAGAGAAACTTTATGAGAATCAATATTTTTATATACCATCCTTGATAAAGGGCAGTGTATTTTTTTGTCTTTTTTTTGAGACAGGGTCTCACTATGCAGTTGAGTCTGGCCTTAAGCTCACTTTTGCAGCCCAGGCTGGTCTCGAACTTGCACCAATCCTCCTGCCTCAGTCTCCCAAGTGCTGGGATTACAGGCGTGAGCCACCACACCCGGCTAAGGGCAGTGTATTGATATAACAGAAAAAAAAAGATTATTTTTCTCTCATGTCAGTCTGTTATAGGTTTAATTTAAAAAGTTGTTTGCCAATTAAGCTCTAGAATTCACCAAAGATCAGGGCCCTGGGAGAAAGATAATCACTTAAGAAAAACATCTAAAAATGCATTGCTTCAAATCATCAGTGAGAACAAAGAGTGCAAGTAATTTTGAGGAATTTGGAAAATCACTGGCTTGATTATAAATAAACAAATAAAGAAATTGGGCTATTTCTTTACAAGAAAAACAGTGGAGCTTTCTCAAATCCAACACTGTCTCTAGGTTTATGTATAATTTATCCATATTATTCCAGTATAGAACAACAACATACAACATGCGGAACCAAAGATAAAGTAAGTTTCTGCATCAATTTCCTATGGCTCTAAATTTCTTTTGAACACTCAAGAATGCCTTGGAAATAGAAATAAAACTTGCTCTCTTTTTCCATTTCCCAATTTTAATGATTACAACAAAAATAATTACTTAGTTACAATTTTTCCACATCTTAACTCAGTCTTACATGACCTAATAACATGGAGGACTTCCAATGTTTTCTATTAAGAGGTTATTTTGCTGTCATTGTAATTACATTTTTTCTTTACGTGAACGTTCCTGTTCAATATCTATAAATTACATTTGTTCTATTGCAAAAGCAAAATTCATATACTAAGGGCTCTAACATGGATCTTATTGTGTATTTATAAATCAAGGAAAGTGAATGATATATTGTATTTATGTACATATCTAAAGAGAGATGAAAGACAATGGAAATTCTTGGTGATCCTCAAAATATGTCAAAAATATGTTGCTCCATATATAATGTGTTAGTGATCTTCCTGTTACTAAAACAAGTACTTAAGATTATTGATTTAAAGGGAGAAATGATTAATTTTGGCTGTTTCAGACCATGATCAAAATATTAGTACACCATATAGCAATGTAAAAATTTTAGCTTGGAGCTTTTCTATTATTTAATTAAAAATTAGCTAATTGACATTCTTATAAATTGTGTAATTCTGACTGTCTTGGTTAGTCTTCTCTCGTTTCTGGGACAAATACTCAAAACTCAAAATGAAGGAAGGAAAGGTTTATTTAGCTCACAGTTACTGAAGGTTTCAGCCCATACTCAGCTGGCTCAAGGTAGAGAGGCACATGGCAGAGAGTAACCTTTCATGGTGGTGGCAAAGAGCAGATAGAAAAAGGGAGGAGTAACAGCAACAATGACTACAGAGAGGAAGTCTGTCTGCCCTTAAGTTAAATTTAGGGTATCACCCAGGCTGTGAGTAGTATTCATGCCCATAATCCCAGCAGCACTCACACCTATAATCACAGTGGATCATGAGTTAATCACAAATTGTGGAAGTCTGCCACATGATTGCATGAGACTTTGGGAGGACAACTAAACACAAGCTGTAACATTCCAACCCTGGACATCCAAAGACACATGTACATTCCTTTGTGAAAATGGCATTCTAGTCCATCTCTAACAGTTGTCAAAGTCCCAACAGTTTCAACACTGGTAAAAAATCTAAGTCCCAAATCTTCTTCAAGAACCAAGTCAAACTCTTACCTGTGAAATATTTTGCAAATGAAAAGTTGAATATTTCCACCATTCAAAAGCACAAGGTAAACACTACCATTTCAAAAGGTACATACAACAGGAAACCAAGCTTTGGAATCAAAGAAATTAAAAAACCCATTAGCGCAAACATTAAGTCCTACAGTTCCATGTGTAACGCCCAAAACATTCTGTGGGAAATTGTGAGCTCCGTGTGGCTCCATTCCTGTGACACATCTGGTGGATTTAGCTCCCATGTCTTCTCTCTTAGGCCAACTTTGCTCCTTCTTTGCAGTTTCCCTTAGATGATTCACATTCGTGGCTTTTCCAAATTATTTTGGTTTCCACTGAATAGGCTTCTCATTCACTTACACACTGCCCTCCCAGGGGCACACTGCTTGGATCTACACGCCTTGAAAATCTTCTTAACCTTAGAACTCCTGCATTCTGCAGGAGTGCCTAAAACCAATGCCACATGGATGATGCCAAGGTATGTTACCAGCAGGAGAGCCAGGCTCTTTTCTTTCTTGGATTAGGGATCAAATACCTGAATTGCTGAGCTCTCTGATACTGATTCTGAAGAATAAATTTTCCATCCTGTCACCATTCTGGAACCTGTGTGTGAAGTGCTACCTTTCTAAAACATGGGGCTCTGTAGCTTTCCCTTCAAGACAAAGTCCCTCACCATTGCAATTCTGAGGCTGCAAAGGGTGGAGACCTGGTGCCTCTTGTGATGCTCTCAGGCTGTGCTTTTGATTCTCTTGTTTCTACTTAGCAATGGATATCCTCTCAGCTCTGTCTTTGTAATTCACAGCTTTACTGGAGCTTACTTTCTAGCCAAACTGACATATAAATCATCCTGCTGAGCTCTTTGCTTTTGATTCAGAACATAAATCTGGCTAAAAGACCCAACAACAGCCATGCTACTGCTTCAGTATTCCACTGCTTTGACATATCTTTTGCCAGATTAATCAGTTTACCATGTTTAAACTCAGTCTCGGGCAAAGTATCTGGACACAAGCAAAATGTAAACAAAGTTTCTGCCAAGCCAAAACACAAACCATCTAGATTCTAATGACTAATGCAGTCCTTCTTTCCAGCAGAAATCTCCCCAGCCTGGATTTTACAGGCAAGATTTCTATCAGTCTTCTAATCTGAGCTCTGATGTGAATCTCCCACACAGAGCAGCTGAAGGTGTTCCAACACTTTGATTGTGGGCAATAACTCCAAAATGTTCCTATCTCTTCCCATAAACCATTCACAATAGCTTGAAATCCATATGATCAGATTTAATCACAGCAATGACCCAACTCCTGATACCAAATTCTGTCTGTTATTCTTCTCTCATTGATGGGAAAAATATCTGACACTGCAAATGCAGGAATCAAAGGCTTATTTAGCTCACAGTTTCTGGAAGTTTCAGTCCACACTCAGCTGGCTCCAAGGCAATGAGGTAAATGGGTCATGGGATAGGGCAACCTTTCATGGTGGCAGTAAAGAGCAGAGAAAAAAAAAAAAAGGAGGTGTAACATCAACAATGGCTACAGACAGGAAGTCTGTCTCCCTTAAATTGCATTCAAGCTATTGCCCCAGGCTAGGAGTAGTATTCACAGCCATTATCCCAGCAGCACTCACACCCATAAGCCCAGTGGATCATGAGTTAATCTCAAATTTAAGAAATTCACCCCATGATTGCATGAGGCTTTGTGGGAACTAGACCCAAAGCTTAGCACCAATGAACTTAAATATGTGTTATTTTTTGTTGTTATTGTTGTTTTTAAGCAGTATGAGCTTTTTTTTTTTTTTAATTGTAGAAGTTTCAGTTCCACAGTTGGGTGACTCCAAGATAGACTGTATGGTAGAAGGACGTTGCAGAAAACATTTCACGGTGGCAGAATGCAGCAGTGAATGAAGATGAAAGCAGCAATCAAATGGTAAACAACAATCTTAATGTCTCACACCCTTAATCCTGGTACTCTTAATCTTAGCGTTGTACATGAATCAACCCTACTATCGCAAACTCTGGATCCAGGCTCCTCTCCAAAGTCCTACCTACCAGCTGGAGTCAATGGTGGAACATACAGACACAAGCCATAACACTCAAACCTTGATCCCTCAAAAGGTCACATTGAATGCTTCATGCAAAAGTCATCTAGTCCATCTCCAAGAGGTGCCCATGGCCTAAAAGTTTCCACATTGCTGTAAAGTCCAAGTTGAAGGTCTTTCCTGTGTTTTAAAGAACACTGTTAGCTGTGAGCTCCTACTAATGACAGTTGAAAACTTTCAGCGTACAATGGAAGAAGTGCTACACTTTTAATTTATAAAAAACAATCTAATAAAGGGAAATGAATTAGTGTCAAGTTTTCTTGTTATTGATAATAAACGCATTTGGAATTTAAGGTGCAGAATTTACCTCAGGCATAGAAATTCCTTAGTATCACCTTTCATGAAGAAAAATTTTTGTCACTATTGTTGCTTGATTTTATATATTCACTGTCATTGAAAAGACGAGTCCAGTCATTTCAGTATATGACACCTACAATTTACCCATGTAAGATCAGTGGTTATGTAAAGATTAAATCGTGCTTCTCAGAATTTATATGTTGAAGCTTAATATCTGAAGTGATCATATTTGAGGAAAATAACTGGTAAAGAGGATTTAGGCCTAAATGAGGTCATACAAGTATCTTACTAATCTAATATCTAAATGTAAAAGAGAAATCTTAGGAAAAGAATTATTAACCTTGCTTTAAGAATTTTAACCTTCAGAACTAAGAAAAAATAAACTTCAGTCATTTAAGGCACCCCACAGTATTTAAGATAGCATAGCAGTGTTCTGGTATGCAACCCGAGTAGATTAATAAGCCAGTGGAGCAAATAATGTTGCAGTTATGTATTACAGATTGGCGGTATTAATTAATAAATTATCTCAATTAAATGTATGTGAAACTTACTTTAATAATTAATTGCAATACGATTTTTAGAAAGAGACCAATATTTACATGTATCATAAATGCTGCCATTTGCATGATTTTTTAAAAAATAAATATTGTTGATTAAGATTTTTTGAACTATAAATGATTTTTTCATACATTAAAACATCTGTGCTTCTGATATCATATTCTTCAATCATAGAGTAATCAAAACTACTTTCAGTGCTTTGAAAAAAGAATTCAATTCATGGAATTTAAGAATGCTTGCTATGATCAGTGAACTGCTGCTTGGGTAAATATTTTCCACTTATGTACATAAAGAACCAGCTTGAATTTTAATTGGTAAGTGAAGGGAGTAAACAATATTCTTATATTATATA
Organism: Myocastor coypus; assembly: GCA_004027025.1. NCBI lineage: Eukaryota > Metazoa > Chordata > Mammalia > Rodentia > Myocastoridae > Myocastor > Myocastor coypus. Next base: position 38,291 of record PVJA010002671.1, read on the forward strand.
TCATGACTTACATATACTCTACAAGACATATGTTTGCTATTTATTCATATGTGGATAGAAACTATACATTAATATTTAGATTGTAAACACTTTTTCACTGGCAAAAAAATGTACTCTACAAACTGAAGGCACATCTTCACTTAAAAATAAAGAAATAGATGCTAGGTTTATAAAACTGGAATATTTATGTTTTTCAGTTAATCAACAATGCCATGATATTATTAGAAAATTTCTTGTCTGGAACTTTTTTTTGTTTTTTGAGATGAGAGAATATTATATTTGATAGCGGAGGTGATAAAAATTGAAAGTTAATAGAAAAAGGGGGCAAGGAGAATGAACACATAAAATAAGTGTTATACAATAACAAAGAAGAGAAATTTTCTCTATTTCTTAGGAAAGGAAATGTACAAAATAAACATAGGAAATTGAACTAAGGAACTGATAATTAGTTTGATGACTTACCTTTGTTTCTTTGGATTACTAAAAGTACTACCAAGACTAAGATTAGAAAAATAGTGGAGATGTCTATATTTTATCCTTGTAATTTAGCTACAATTAAGAGCAATTATTAACCTAATTGTAGAAAAATAGCAACAGTTATGGACAAATATATGTAGCAAAATTTGTATCTTGATGTTTGAATAATTAATAGAATGAAGTTTCCTGATATATGGTATAATGTGAAAATGTGGAGATTAATATAAAGATCAACTGTGAGATTTGTATATGCTTACTTTTCTTTATTTATTGAAAATTTGCAGATTGTCCAGTGAAAATAGTTGATATTAGATAAAAATATTTCCTTTGGAAAATAAAAATCAATAGTGACCTGCAATTTGGGCTCATCACTGAGCATCAAAAAAGCAGGCACACATTACCAGAGTGTTTCATTGGGTGATACGGAGATGAAATTTTAGAGGTAGTTGCCACATAGACTGATTTTAAAGAGGTACTTAAAATGAATATATTCAGGTAAATTAGATTTTTTAACAGCTCAACACACATAAAGCCAATGTTAATTAGCAGAGACAAATAACCAATTTATGCAAATAGCATGGAATGTGTATCTTTATGTTCTTACCCTAACAAAGCAGACAGGAACCAAAAGATCATTGTGGATGATTTTTTTTTTTTAAATATAAGAAAGCAAATGTTGACCTTTTCCCACACTTCACCTTTTCTCTTTGTCCCTGTTCACACACAAATACAGTACATATTCTTGAAAGTACATTTCTGGGAACCCTAACAGCTAGCACTGTTTTAGTTTATTTCATCTATGGACCAAGGTCTGCCTTCAGCAACACTAAATATTTCATAAAGTATGTATCAACTATCCTATTAAAATGTCTGGCCACTTAAATACATTTTAAAATATCTAAAATATCTGAAAAGGTAGACGTTAAGCTTTAGAGTTCAAAGTTGATTAAAGCTCCTGCAAGTAGCCCTGGGAGCAGGTGTTTGATTACCAGGCCTGCTGGGCTGGCCCAGTCCTCCGGGGTGTGCTGAGGTGGCAGTTCAGACTGGGCATGGTGATGCCCACCTGCAATCCCAGCTCTTAGGAGGCTGTAATGAGTCCAGTCTGGTAGTGAGACCCCGAACACCCTGTAGACCCTTCCTTCAAATACAAAAAAAAAAAAAAAAAAAGGAAGTTATGTGTGGATTATAATCATAAGAAAATGATTCATGGCAACTGGCTCTGTGTAGTATTTTACTTTAAAACACAAGTAATACATAGAGTCTAGGTAGATTTTTTTATGATGTTTACATAAAATATCTTTGTCTCTTGATAGATAGATAAACAGAAGATATATATTCATGCACATATATTAATACTCTGAATATATATGTATATATGTGTATATATGTATATTCAGAGTATTACTAGAGTTGAAGTCAGGCTGATAAAAAGAGTAAGAGTACACTTATAGGAAAATTGTGTGCCATTCCCCCAAATTCATATTTCAAAGTCATAAAGCCATGTACTTCAGAATTTAACCATATTTGGAATGAAGGGCTTCAATGGGCAATGAGATTAAATAAAGTTAAGTGAGAGAGCCTTAATCCATGTGACTGAGTATAGTTGGAGATGAACTTTGAAAGATATGAAAAGGTTAAAAAAGGAGACCATTATGATGATACCTAAGGTAATCTGAAAGGAATCTTTTTAAGAAAAGAAATTTGTACACAAAAGGAGACCGCAAATGTATGTACAGATTAGAGGAAATACTATTCAAACTACACAATAAGAAGGTCTTCAGGAGAAAATAAACTTGTCATTTTAATAGTCTTAACAATTTTGTTGTTGAATATTATTTTGTAAATGACGTCACTGGGGCCTTGAAATAAGTACTGATCCTAGGTGCCTAGGTCATCTGGGTCTTTATGCTACGAATTCCCAGCAGAAATCATCTGTTTCAGGCTGCTTCGCATCCTGGTCCCCATGCTGCGCACAGCCTTTGCTCCTCCTGCACAATTTTCACAGACCTCATTTGCTACCAGCTCCTAAGGTGTTGTGTGGGTAAGTCTGGGGCACTGAATTCGCATCACTTCTTGATATCTAGGCCGAAACTGAAATAGCTACCATTTGGATATTGAATTTCAGTAATTTAAAAGGTCTCACCCACCCAGATCCATGAACAAAGAGTATTTTGGTGAATAGGTTGCCATTTATGGGGTCTTTAATGTTCAGTGAAATGGAGCAGTATAATTTTCCTTGTAAGTAGCAGAAGCATGGTGCATGGTATATACTTCACAGTCTTAAAAACTGCCTAAGAATTTCAATCAGTACTGTGGTGAAATTAGACCCAAAACAACTTATATAGGTGCACATAACTTGACCTTAAGATAAGACACTCGTAGACCTACCATACTCTCATGAAAATATGGAAAGGTATTTGTTCATAACCATAGAAATCTATTCAGCTGGATGTGGTGGCACATACTTATTAGGTTATTATCCCAACATTTTGGGAGTTTGGAGCAGGGTGGTAGGTAGTTCAGTCAGATCATGGACATCTGAAACCATGTCTCAAACTTTAAAAAAAAGTATCTGGTGTGGAGCTGGATGCAAAGGCTCTAAATTCAATCTCCAGCACTACAGAAATGTTACTTATGTTGTGTGGAAGTAATACTTGTTATTAAAATTTATCATTTAAATTTATACCTTAAACTCGGGTAAATTTGCCTTATATGACTATGATTGTTTTAAATACTAAGAAGAATCAGGATTCACATCTTAAATAGTATTAAAGACTTAGATCTTTCTTTTCCCATCTACCACCCTCCCAGACAATATGAGTTTATGTGGGGGAGAGTGAAACATTTAGAGAATGAACTCTATTAAAACTAGAGAACCATGAGTTTTAATAACCTTCTAGGTTACAGCCTCTATTGAAGTGCTGGGAGAAGGATACACACAGAGCAGTGTGGGAGTACCACATATTTCTTCTCACTGCACCTGTATTTGCCATCTCTTATGAATATCTGTAATATCCTTTATAATAACACAAAACACACAGTAAGTGTTTCCCCAGGTTTTTGCATCATACTGGTAAAGTAGTCAAAGCCACAGAAGAGAGTATCATGTGACTATTGCTTTATAGCCAGTTGCTAAGAAACACAGACAGTGCCTAGTACCTGCAATTGGCATCTGACTTAATTGCAATCTTGAGGGGAACAAGTGAGCTCCAGGTGGAGTGCGAGTTGTATTGACTACCTGGACACTCAACTGGGGTCTGTGATGGTTTGAATGCGTTTCCAAAATTTATGTGCAGGAAACTTGATGCAGCACAGATGAGAAGAATGGCTTGTGGAAAGGTGCTTTGATAATGAGAGCAGAACTCTGATTGTATTAGTTAGCTTTGTATCACACAAACAAAACCAACCTCTAAGGCATTCAACTTGTATAGAGAATAACTTGGTACCAGATCACAGTTTAAGCAGTTCTAGAACATAATAGAACTGGTTTATACCTTTAGGCCTGCAAAGAGCTAGCACATCCAACAAAAGTGCTTACTCAAAGGCTGAGAATTGGAAGAGAAGCAGAAGGAGTTAGCGTCCCACAACTGTTTAAGTCACATGATTAGTGACTCAATGCCTCCCACAAGGTCCCACCTGCTAAATATTCCATCTCCTCTGCTAGTATTAGATGTTAAGTGGTCCTCAAAAGCTCATGTATTATAAAGTTTACCCCAGTTTGTGACACCATTGGACAACACTCAGACCTTTAGGGCAGTTTTTGGTACATTCATGGTGGTAATGCTGTAGTTAGCAAAACCTTTAGCAGGCAGGGCCTATTAGACAAAAAGTAGGTGTCTGGGTCATGCCTGGGGAGACATGTGACCTGAGAATGGCCTCTTTTTGTTTCTTTACTTCTCAGTCCCTGTGAGGTAAGTATCCTTCTCTGCCATACTGTCAGACTGTGATGTACTACTGTCTGCCCACAGGCCCAAAAGTAATGGTGTGGACAGACTATGGACAGAAACTTCTGCCTGGAAAGTGATGAGAGAAATAGATCTATTTAGCATTTAAGTTGCTCATGTAAGTTATTTTTCATAGTAATAAAAAGCTGACTGATGTATTAGGTTCTCACCACCAACAGAGTCAGTAGAAAATGTGTGTATAGTTATGCAAGAGAAGACATTATTTGCTCACAGGCTCAGGTGGTCTGTAATTGGAGAATCAGAGGTTCAGGAGCTCCTTGGCGCTATGAGATGGAATCTATTGAACCAAAGGTATCAGAGATGCAGCACCAGCAAAAAATCAGAAGCCTAGAATCTCACTGGACACTTGTGTGTGTGTGTGTGTGTGTGACTCTGCACAGTAAGGACAGAGAGGCTGACGAGATAGATGTTTAAGAGTGACAACAGCAAAGCATGATCCTGCTCCATAGGGTTGAAGATGGGCCTCTTTCTTTCTGTGCACAGCTAGCACTTCTTTCTCAGTGCCCCTTCCTCCAGTCTTTAACCCCATTGGCTGGTTTAGCCTCAACTGGGGTGGGTCTTCAGCTCTCAGTTTGCTGCTTTGTGTGGCAGTCATTCACAGACACAGCAAGGGGTGAGCTTCCGGAATCTCCTATGTGTTTCCTAATCTAGTCAAGTTGACATATCACAATTGGTGGTCTCAAGAGCTTTTGCAAAATTGGGTCTCTGGCCTTTCATAACTGGACTTTATGCAACAACATTATGGATCTGAACTACATAGTTTGTGAAAGGATTAATGTCAGTATTAAAAAGGGGTGTTGCTTTGGGTTTGCTTTTCACCTTCTACCATTTGAGGTTATAGGAGATGGTAGAATTTGGTCATAAACTTTGCTGTATCCAGAACTGTGAAATGCATTTCTTTTGTAAATTACTCAGCATGTATTAGCACAACATAAATGAACTAAGACAAGGTCTTCTGGGGAATTTGGTGTGTATCCAAAACACTGTATACATCAGAGACTCATGAGTGTTTTATGTTGAGCAAGTATTAAGAGTTTATTTTTTCCAATCACAATGACTAAATACAAATAACCAATCAAGTTTATTAAATCATGACCCTTGAGCACTTATGATATTTAGCATGACAAAGTATGATAGATCATTTGTATCCTATACAAATTGCGTCAATTATTCTCAGGAAACATCATTGTCCACTTAATTCCAAAGTGAAGTCGATTTTTTTTTCTCTTTATTTAATACTATACATCCTTGAAAACTATGTCTAATTACCAGATTGTGCTAAGAGTTGGGAATGAATCAAACATTTTACAAAGATTAAATTATATGGGCTGGTTAGATAGTTCAGCAGACTAAAACACCTGCTAGGCAGGCACAGGGACTGGGATTCGATGCCCAGTGTGCTGTGTCGGCCCCACCCCTGAGACACACTGACATTGGGACATTGGGATTAGATTGGATGTGGTGGTGCTTTCCTGTAATCCCAGCTTTTGGGAGGCTGAAAATAGGAGAATCACTATGAGTCCCATCTGTGTAGTGAGACTCTGTACTAAATACATAAAAAAATTAAATGATGTGAACCTATCACTCTACAAATGATACCTGACTTTTTCTTACTAATAAAAATATTTGGATATTTAAGTAAATATTTATAATTTTGGAAAATGTATATATATATATATATATATATATATATATTCTCATGCATTTAACAGCTTCTTAATACTTGAAGACATTTTGATAACAATGAATGACTATAACAATGAATGTCAATTTTTAAATATATAATGATGGTATAGAATTGTATAGTATTTTAATTATTCATTGCCCTGGTGCATCATAAACATTAAGTGTATGGTGTTATAAGATCATGCAGAGGTAAAACACACTTTCATAGGACAGAATTATTCCATGGAATTTTAATATGGTCAAGATAAAAAAGTTCAGTGACATAATCTCAGAAGCTACACTGCAATAAACTTTAAAGAAACCACAAATTAACATGTTTTGATACAGCATAAAAGAAGAGTGCCTTCAAGTTTCTAAAGACAAATGAGATTTTTTTTCACTTACAGGTCTCTGTGTTTTCTTCCATTACCGAGTCTAGCATGATGTACAGCAACAGATCAAATGCAGAGGGAGACAGCGTACTTCTGCTGTTTGTGTTAAGTTAGATATCATGCAGATGTGCACTAGTGCTTTTCTAGCTTATTTATATTTTTCTTTTGGAAAATACAATTATCTTCTATAAGCACAAGGCTATCCTACTTAATTATTTTTGAAAATGAAAGTAGTATTTTAGTAGGACATGATATGTATTTAAAAAGTCATTTACAACATTGTCAAAATTAATATTGACATTTGTACAATACTGCATACATTATAGGAATTTTCATTTTTCAATAATTTTCATGAGGAAAAAGTAGCTCCTAAATCAAGATGTTAGAGCATATTGCCAGGTAATGTTTCCACTGGGAGATGTTTTTAAGTAGTTTTTCGTTGTTGAATATTACAATATTTTACAAGGATGAGTGTGCTTTCATTGAGAATTTTATTCCTTACATGACCATTGTTACTTTCTAATTCACTTTCTCATTCAATGAAATAAGTACGAATAGCAGTGAGGTGATGAAGATACAAGAATAAAGCAAGCACACCCACAGGAAAGGTCTCTACTTTCACTGATCCCTGTACTAGCAAGATAGACCTGCAACTAAGTGTCCAGATAAGCAAAGAAATGAAATGACAGTACCATATCACAAATGTACTCCAGATCAGGTTACGAGACCTTGTCTTCCAAAGAAATTACATTGCTCAGAACATTGATTTGAACTTATAAAATATAAAAGTAGATTTCTTACATCTCTATGGCCAACTGAGCTCTAACTTGCAACAGTCATCTTGACTCATCTTTATATAAAATTTTGGCTGAATCCAAACTTTTCATCGGTCAAAATGTTACAAGAAATTGTTGTATGCATTCTATGAAGTTTATTCACTCTGGCCCAGTGGACTATGAAGGCAGTTGCTTTGATCCTTAGGCACTATGGACTTCGTTGTATAATCTCACACTTGAAGGTTTAGTTTTTGTACAAAAATTCTAGGGAAGCTTCAATCATAATCTGTTTAGATCATATTCAAGTTTGTCTTTTGGACTGAATGAAAGAAATGAACCTAATTAAATGTTATGAACTCAGTAGGGTTACTTTTCTCTGTTTTATAATCTTTTTGTTGTTGTTTTTCCCGCTAATCTCCTGAGCGGCAATTACAATTTTGTTTCCTGGCACCACTTCTCTACCTCTAGACTTCATGTCAGAGATTAAAATCTGATATATTGCTCTCCAGTCTGTGAATTTAGGAGTATTTTCATATTTTTTACCAAAATGGTACAATACACTGTCTTCAAATCCATTATTTTTATAAGTTTGGCATCAGCATATGTGAATTCTAAAATTCACTTATGAGAGCATAATTTCCTTTATTACATTTTGCTTGGAATAGTATTCTATAGAAATGTAAAATAGGAAGCATTTGTCAAGGAATTGGCAACACTGAATTGTACACACACACACACACACACACACACACACACACACGTTGAAAAGTCCAGGGCACACAATTATGGTTATTACTGATTATAATTAGAAAATTAAGAAGTGCAAAAAGGAAAAGTTAGAAACTACAGTACTTTCTAATATCCATGTAATCTTCAAGACAAAACTCCAGAGAACCAGGATGAAATAGCTTTACTCTGCTAGATTGCGAAATGCTTGCTGCTACTATAGAAATATATTACTCTTCAGTGTTTTTAAAAATGTATGTATGAATCTCATGTAAATTATTTTCATCACTGGAATTTAAATCATAGCACAGTAGGAAATGATCCTGGAAATTTACAGCTCTCAGGCTTCTCCACCCTGTGGTAAAGAGGAAAGAAGAGTTTGATGATAAGTTCAGTTATGGAAAATTAAAGTAATATACAGATCATAAAGATATTGCTATATGCCAAGATAGATTCTGCCCACTGAAAATCTGCAGATAGAAAAGGAGTCTAACACTATAACACATGTGTCAGTGAAATTGAGAAGACACATGATAAAATTTTGTGTGATAGTTCAACAGGTTATATATATGATTTTAGTAAAAGAAACTATGTTATAGCACAAAAGGACAGTGTTATTTAAATTACTGGAAAAGGTTACAGTGGATTAATTAGTTGAAGAAGTAATGGTTATATCGGCACCATGCTACAAGGAAGAACAAAATTCTTGTAAGGAAGCAAGTCAACAACTAATAATCAATAAATAAGCAGAATTGCATGATCCAAAATAAAAGATTTAACTTAGATAGAGTGGCACAAAACACTCATAGACACAGGATATTTGAGCTCAGTAAGTGTAACATAGTGAGAGAAGTAGAGAGACAGTTTCCAACAGAAAGCACAAACCATTGGTCTTTGGAGGAGAGAAACATGTTCATGCACTTGGGGTACAGAATGGAAGTCACTGGGGCTAGAATATCCTAAAGTAGGAATCACACTGGGAGTACCTTGTAGAGGAGCAAAGGATTCTGATCGCATAAACTGTAAGCAAGTGCAGCAGATTGAAAAAGGTTGTTGTGATTGTGAAGTTGGTTAGTGAGAAGTGTGACTATGAGGGTCACAGGAGGCAAGGGTAGCCTTGATTACTTACAGAGTAGAACAATTATGGAGGGCTGTAAGAGGACTTTACATGAGTTAGATCCTGGTGAAGAGACTGATACTAACATGCTGGAAATCCCTTAAGATTTGTAAAGGGAAAATTCTGAAATAAGATAAGAACATGGCCTGGTGAATTTCATGGATCATAAAGTTAGCAATAAATATGACATCATTATCAGATGATGAAAATAAGAGAGGAAGGAGTTTACTTTCTTTTGCAACTTTTACTAAGCTTTCAATAAAATAAATGAAAGAAAATGAAGTTTAGATTTTCCCTCATTTTACTTAATTTAAGTTGTCCGTTTTGTGTCATTTGTGCTAACTGGAGCTGTTTCATTGATACCCATTAGTCTTACATTATTCTTCTTTGCACCATCTTGCAGCTGTTGTATTGTTACTTCCTGATTCCTTGTTATTTTTCAGAAATCTTTTCTTTCATATTCACTAGCTTTCCTGCTACCTTCATGGTCTGAAATTCTGTGTTTAGTTTTGTTCAAGCAGTTCTTTTCAGTTTTTAACGGAATTCTTAATGTCTTAAGTATTTGTTTGAACATGTTTCATGCATGCTAGTTATTTCTTGCATTGTTCATTTAAAGTTTCCGTCCTTTTTCTATTTCTATTTTTTTTTAATCTATGTCTCCAGATGTACTGAGCAATTCTTTTATGATTGTTATCACTTTTTTTCCTGAAAAAGTATTTCTGATCTGATTTCCCCCATAGTCTAATGAAGCCCCTTCTTTTCTTCAGTTGCTGTCATCTCAAAAATCTCAAGTGTGTCTTTCAAGTACTTCTATGACTTTGTCTCCTAGACTTGTTTTGGCTGGGCAAGGGGTCTGAGATTGCTTCTTTCTTCCTTCCTTTCTTCCTTTCTTTCTTTCTCTCTTTCTTTCTTTCTTTCTTTCTTTCTTTCTTTCTTTCTTTCTTTCTTTCTTTCTTTCTTTCTTTCTTTCTTTCTTTCTTTCTTTCTTTCTTTCTATTTTGAAGCTCTTTATGTTCTTCCTGACTCCACAGTGATGGTAGGAGTGTGCGGTATGGGTGAACAAAAGAGTGGGAGGTCAGGGTAGGCTTACCAAAGCTCCTGCTATGTAGGGCTCAGTGTGTCTTCCATCTCAGTAGGTGAAGGGACAAGCCACAGCTTAGGTAAGGTCCAGTGATAAGCAGCACAGGCTGAAGTCCTGAAAGGCTCTCTCAGTGGTGGCTCCGCGTAGGGCATGGCTCCCGCAAGTTCCTATGGCAGTCTCTTGAATACATGGCTTTGGATCCCTGCTTAGTCTTCCAGGTGATGATGTGTGGCTGGGGAACAGCTGATCTCTGGCACGGGTGAGGTGGGTGCAGGGCAATGCCACAGGTCCCCTCAGCAGCCTTCTGGGAGAAGACAGATGGCTGGGGCTAAGCTGAGCTCCAGCAAGGGTGAGAAGGTGTGAGTTTTGATGAATTATAGACCATTGCTTTGTACTTATCATTTGTAATTTTAAAAAGACAGAAATGTACAAAAACTACACTTGAATACCTCTCATCTTATTCTTCTGAATGTGTACCATTTCTAGTGTCTTATCAATTATTATTATACTCTAGTGAAAATAAATAAAAACAGACAAGAAAAAACAGTAAATTTTCTTGAAAATAAGCAGTAATATTCAATTACTTGTCCAATCTTGCATAACTATATCTGCTAGTCTGAGCAACAGATTTGATGATAAAAATAGAAAATAGAACAACCATTGTTAATTAGCTGTTCTTCTTCTGTAAATCTGTAACATATGTAATGTTGTATATTATCCTGTTTCTGTCTTTGTTTCTACTATTTGTTTTGCTTTTCTTTTGCTCTCAAAGTAAAATTAAATTTGAAAAAGTAGACTAGGCATGAACACTTTTTATAATTGGCTGTATTCCTTCATATAATTATATTTAAATTTAAATTTAAATTTAAATTTAAATTAAATTTAATTAAATTAAATGTTTGTCATACCACATAATTTCATTGCTCTTTTGGTTGTTGTACTTATACAATTTTTTTTTCATCTTTTTTATTGCATTTAATAAGGACTAACAACGTGACCCTTTCAAAACACATTAATAGTACATTTCCAGTGTTTGATACAATGCATATTGTTGTCCTCCTACTAGTTATACAGAACACAGGGTGTAGACGTGATAATTTTTCTAATAATTATTGGTACAAAAAATTTGTTCTCACCGAACTAAGAGAAACTAAATGTGTACATAATCCAATGTTCCATAATTGCAGTGGGTTACTGGCAAAACTTGCAGTGGTGGAAGCTGTTGATTTAAGCCTTTTACAACACAAAGCTGTAAAATGAGTTATATAAATATTAATTGGATTTGTTTATTATGTAGGTAAATTTTCCTCCCAGGTAGCATATAAAAATTAAGTTTAAAATGTTAGAGGTAGCCGGGCGTGGTCGCTCATGCCTGTAATCCCAGCACTCGGGAGGCTGGGGCAGGAGGATTGGTTCAAGCTCGAGACCAGCCTGGGCTACAAAAGTGAGCTCAGGACCAGCCTCAACTGCATAGCGAGACCCTGTCTCAAAAAAAAGCCAAAAAAAAAAAAAAATGTTGGAGGTAATGGCTGTTGGCTACAAAATAGTATGCACAAATTTGAAAAAAGAGAAAAGATGAAAGCATACATAGAGGTACCACTTGAGTCAAAAGGAAAAAAAAAAAATCTCAATATATATTTTCAAGCCGGGCACGGTGGCGCATGCCTGTAATCCCAGCACTTGAGAGGCTGAGGTAGGAGGATCGGTGCAAGTTTGAGACCAGCCTGGGCTACAAAAGTGAGCTCAAGGCCAGCCTGAACTGCACAGTGAAACCCTGTCTCAAAAAGACAAAAAAAAAAAAAAAAATATATATATATATATTTTATATATTATATATATATATATATATTATATATATATTTTATAAATATATTATATATATATATATTTTTTTTTTTCAGGGGCCGGGGAGATAGCTCTGAGGCACAAATGTGTGCCTGGCAAGTGCAAGGTCATGAGTTTGAGCCCTGGTGCCAATAAATAAATAAACAAATAAATAAATAAATAAATAAATAAATAAAGTTATTGTTCAAAACATATTGTCTGATAAAGCCATCTAATCATTATTTTAGTCTTTATGCCCAATATTAGCTTAATATAGTTTTACTCTGTACAATTTTTAAATAAATATCCATCCCATTTGAGTAATTTTCAGCCAAGTGCTGAAAGTGATATGTTATTTACTTCAAAAATCAGGCTTATACACTAAGTCTCCTTTGGTGGCATAAGTTGTATTTGTTTTGAGGAATTTTACACTCAAGTTTCTCATTCTGAAATGCGAAAGCACCCATCTAAATTAAATCTCGGTGGTAGACATGTATAAGCCAATGTTAGAGAGGCCCAGAATTGAGATGAATTTTGAGATTATGTTAAAAATTTAAAATTGTGTTTGCTTATAACAAATATAAGAGATTGAGAAGTTTATTTTGGAACTGTAATTCCTTCTGCTTGCCTAAGATTTCACAGTCTGAAAGGTTTTATGTTGATGGCATTTCATATGACACTCTGAATAAGCCTTTGAGGTAAATAAGGAGCTCCTATCCCCCAAAGTATGCAAGAAGCAGGATCCAGAAGGGTAAGTCTTGTGTACAATGAGTGAGTCTAGAACTTTCCTTTTGATCTTTTTCTTCAAATACCTTTCCACCAAGCATACAACATTTATCATTTTCCTCCTGGAAAAGTAAGCATATAGTAATTTGAGCTACTTGGTCAATGGAGAGAAAAAGCAACTGTGTTCCTTGCACTTCAGTATGAAATAAAAGTCACTTGTGTTGTTTGAAAAGCATAAAAAAGGCATGAAATTTTGTTATGTTGGAATCTGAAAAACAAGTAAACCTGCAAGTAAAATAGTGAATAAAGTTTATTACTTTTCTGTTTTAATGAAATAATAGAGATTATCATTCACTGAATAGCAAATACGAACTGGATAATTGGATTCATAGTGATCCTCCTGATTTCAGCCTCTCAAGCACTGGGGTAATAGGTGCTCACCACCACACCCAGACTCAGTGGTTGTTGAAGACCGCCGTGGGGGCAGTCCCAGCATGCCACACTCTGGGACTGAACTCCGCCCCCCCATCCCGTTCTTGCATCTGCCTTAGCAGTCTCTTAATCTATTGAGCTATCTGGCCAGCCCTTGGAACTGGATAATTTTTAATAGATATTACCTCTATTTTAGAGATGAGGAAATATACTTAGCCAATATCTGTACTATATAAGTAAAGTTAACACTTTTAAAGAAATGATCTGGATCTGCAACAAAAGGTATTGAAAAGTACTTGGACTTTTATATTATAATGTCAGATTTATTGCATATAATACGCACATTTCAATCACATATAACTAAAATTATACATATTGAAAATTATAATAAGTTAAAACAATTACAGTAGTGTCCTAATGCCCATACTATAAGCTGTTTGTAGAAAGCAGTACAAAGTAAGTACCCTGTTGACAGGACATGTTTGCTGACCATAGAAAAGAATGCAGTGAGATGACATTTCAGATGTCAAACTCCACTTTCTGAAGAGATCAAGCCATACTACAGGATATCTCCAAAGGGTGACATAGGGTGAATTGTCAAATCCTATGCATCTCTTTTTGAAATTACAGTGTCTCCAGGAGGTTGGTATTTGCAGTTTGTTTAGGAAAGATTGTCGTCCTGGATGGTTTATCTCACCTTTCAGGGTCTGTAGCAGACAAATCTCCAGTTTTGTCATTTACTGTGGCATTCTGAAACGTTTTCTGCATGTACTCCATATTCCATGTAGATCTGGAACTCAAGTACACTGGAAAAGATTCCCGACACACAATTGTCTTAGTTGTCTTCTGAATGGGAACATCTGTTCTGTCATTCCTGAAAGGCTTAGGTTGCTTCTTGATAATGCCATGTTTTTCACAGTTGTCACAGTTTTTACACATTTCAGCTTCACAATATCTGTCTCAGTTTCACAATATTCTGAGCGGAAATGTAATACACTCTCAAGATTCTTATGAAAAAGTGCTGGCTTCCTTGGGGTGGTATCAGCTTTGAAACTTCCTCTCCGATCTTCAGAGACAGGGAAGAGCATAGCCATCACCAGGAGAAGCTCCAAGAAGGATTCTAGAGAGAAAATTCATAACTTTCTAGAGAGAAGGTATCACTCCCTTTTGTTTCTCTTTTTATTTAAAGATGTATGTATGTACATAATTAAATATTATGTATTTGGTACAGGGTCTCACTATGCAGCTTAGATTCGTAGTGATCCTCCTGACTTAGCCTCCCCAGTGCTGGGATTGTGGCTGTGTGCCACCACACCCGTTTCATTGGCTGGCACCTGGAGGGATTGACATGGCTTGTGGTAGTGGGCCTTAAACCTGGGTCCTTGCATTTGCTAGGCTAGGCAGGTGCTTAGACCAGAGATCTATCTTCTTAGCCTCTTATTTCTCTTTTATAAAGGAGCCAAAGGGGGTTTCTGTGGCATCCTCTGGAGAACATGTTTGTTGCTCATGTTTGATGTATGCCTGATTTGAATTCAAATCAAAGTGCTATGTCTCTCACCTCCAATATTCAAGATTTCCTTAATTGCTTAACCCTACGTAGACCCTCTCTTCCCTTACAATGTCTTTTCTTGCAGAAGGATCCTCAATTCTGTATATTTGGATTCCAAACCAGGATGTTTACAAGTCTCAAGCTCTTAGGTTTAACCCATGCAAACACACTGGTTGATTTAAAATGTTCATTTTTAAGTTCATTACTAATTCCCCACCTCTCTGCAAGGGTTGTGGAATCTAGCTTAGAGAACTAGCGGCACAAGCACAGGGAAGAAAATATGGATCCCTTGTGACGCAGTCAAAGGGTGTTTTACCATTGGGCCTGCTATCACCTTCACCAGAAAAGGAATTATTCATTGTGCCTTCTTTTTCCCCAAGTAAAAATATCTCATGATTGCAACTGATTCTTTAAGTGCAGGTTACAAATCAAAGCCACATTACTTATATGGTTGAGATAAAAGCAAGATGAAACCTTAGGCTTTGTTTGTCGTGTGTGTGTGTGTGTGTGTGTGTGTGTGTGTGTGAGAGAGAGAGAGAGAGAGAGAGAGAGAGACAGACACATAGACAGAGACAGAGACAGAGACAGAGAGAGAGAGAGAGAGAGAGAGAGAGAGAGAGAGAGAGAGAGAGAGAGAGAGCGCAAGAGAAAACATGGTAAAGTCCCAAAAGAACTGTCCTAGCTAAAAGTGGCTTGGTTTTACAAACATAATACATGTCCACTTTACAACTGTGGTAGCTTTTAAAAAATGACCACAATTTTTTTATACTTATATTCAGGCTTTCTCCATATGAGCATTACTGCTCCTCCAATCAGAAGTTTCAGTCTTCCCTAAACTTGTGACCTGAGCAGAACTTGTGACCTCTTTCGGTGACTTAAAGAGGCAGAAATGACTGTGCTGGGTCCCAGCCTATCCTTAAAGAAGTATTCTACTATTCTTTTGTCTCCTGGAAAATTACCCTTCCCAATTGAAAGGTTTTCAGTCTAAGAATGAAAAAGCCTCCAAGTTCCTGGAGTTGACCAAACAGACATGAGTTAACTCAAAAGTCCTCAAAACACTGCACTATAACAGAGCCATCCATCTAACCCATGTGGCCATATACTTTTTTTTTTTACAGTGCTAAAATATAGAATGCTGTGTGTACTGGCTGATACTTTGTGTCAACTGGAGAAATTTAAAAGTATAAGCAGCTCAACCCGTTGCTAGGATTCTTACTTTGAAAACATCAAAATCCTGTGCAAGAGGAGGGAACAGACGTTGTGTGAGTTCTGCATCCCAACTCCAGGGCAGCCTGCTTATAACACAGGAAAGAAGAGAGGCACCTGCTGCTGTTTCGCCCTCTTTTCTCTAGTTGCTTTGCTCTTTTTGCTGTCTTGAGCTGTGGCCATGCCGCCCAGGCTTGACCCCAGCTGAGTGTGGACTGAGACCTCTACAAACTGTGAGCTAAGTAAAACTTTCCTGCCATAATTTGGGGTGTCGGGTATTTTATCCTAGCAAGGAGAGAAGGGTAACTGAGGCACCTCATACGTGGTCATAGCTATCTGGTAAAGTTATCAAATATAGCAGTTTCACATGGTTTCCTTGGCATCACAGTTCTTTTGGGAGGTAGGCATGAGTAAGTTGAACCTTTGATTGTACTGTGTTATTTGTAGCTGTTGAAGGGCACCTTCAGCATTCTGCGCAGGCACTCGTGCACGTGACCATGCATTTACACTGTACATACTATGTATGGTTGGGCTCTTCTCTTATCTGAATACCTCTTGATGGCTCGTTATTGTATTTCTGCTGGTCCCTTGAAAGAAGCAAATACTTAATTTTTTTCTTACTTTGCATTTCTTTACTTTTATTTTTATCGCATTTAATAGGAAATAACAATGCGACAGTTTCAATACACATTAGTAGTACATTTCCAGTATTTGATACCAAGCATATTGTTGTTCTCCTAGTGGTTATACAGAGCACAGAGTGGAAACGTGATAATTTTTCTAATCATTGTTGTTACAAAAAATTTCTTGTCATTGAACTAAGAGAAAGTAGTTGTATAAATAATCCAATGTTCCATATTCACAGTGGGTTATTGGAAAAATTGGCACTGATGGAAGCTATTGACTTAAGCCTTTTACAGCTCAGCATACTAATCTAGCTTTATGTTTTATGTCTCATGGTTTGAATTTCTTATAAGTTCTTTGCTATTCTTTTTTTTTTTTCTTTAAGCAAATCTTACACATTTATACATGAAAATCTGATAAACTGATTTGAAGATAGTATCATGTAATACAGCAATAATTGTTTTATCTCCATTATGTTGTTTAGAGAAATCTTGTTTAATTTCTAACGCTAGACTTTTTTTCATTTTGTTTTTTTAAATCATTTTGTGTGTTTTTTAACTTTTTCACTTTTTTAGGGCAGGGTCTACAGGGTATTTTGGGTCTCACTACTAGATTGAACTTGTAGAGATCCACCTGTTTAAAGCCTCCCAAGAGCTGGGATTACAGGTGGGTGACACCACACCCAGTCTCAATTGCCCTCTCAGCATGCCCCAGGGTCAAGTCAGGCACAGCAAGCCTAGGGATCCCACCCCCAGCCCCTGTTCCTGCTTGCAGGTGCTTTAGTCTGCATTGTCTTTTTTTTTTTTTTTCTTGTTTCAGAACTTTTGCTTGTTTATTTATTTTTATGGCCGGTTCAGCCTGCCTTGAGGGCAAGGCTGGCACAGCATGTGGTGCTGGGAATTGAACCGTGGTCCCTGCAACCGCCTAAGCTTTCCTGAGCAGGTGCTTTAAACCACTGAACCATCCTGCTGGGCCCCTAGTCTGCATGGTTTTGTATTCTTTAAAATTAAGTAACTTAATACAAGCTTGTTCTTATATTGTTTCCTGAGGCATTTTATCATTGCTACTATGTCAGAGGAAAATTAACACTTTTAGAGAACGTATCAGTGCTAGGGATTCGTCTCAGTGGTAAAGCATATCCTTAATACACAAAAGTCTCAAGATTTCCTTGCCATAATTACAATTATTCCTCATCGTTTAATTTCTTCTTAGTTTATTAGTAGATTTTGGCAATGCATGAGATTAAATTCCACTTGCGGACTGATGCATATTCATACTTCATTTTGATCATCCTTCGTCCCCTGCTCACTCTGCCCTCCTGAACGAAATTCTCTTTCCATTTCTACAGCATCAACATTCCACTTTCTAATATGGTTCTTGTATTTCACTCTTATTTGTGTCTTTTGTTTCTTTTTTATTCTTATTTTATTCATTTTAACAATAAAAGATAAAATAACCATTAAACAGTTTCAAAACAGGTTAGTAGGACAGTTATAATAATTAATATAATTGTAATACAATCATATTTTTATTCACAACAAAATTGGATTTTATTTATATTTTTGCAAAGTCAGTAATACATGACATAAGTTTCGTGTTTCTTTTTTTTTAAGAGAGAGAGGAAAAAAGATAACAATGAAACCAAGGTTCAAAATAAGTTATTAGGACAGTTACAGTGTTGATACATTGGGTACTGTTCTCTTCCAAGCAGCTATTCAGAGTACAAGATGTAGGTATCATAGCTTGTCTATACAATATTAGCACAAAATTGTCTTTCTAATGAACTAAGAGGAATTAATATATGTTATGGTTTATGTCTAGTTGTCCCCCCAAAGCCTCATGCAATCATGGGCGTGGCTTCTAGAGTTTGAGACTTGATCCATGATCCCTGGGATTACAGGTTTTAGTACTGATGGTATTATGGGTCTAAGTACTTCCGGGATTATGGATGTAGCCTAAGGCAGAGGCTGAGGTGGAGAGCCTGAATGTTATATAAAGAGAGACAGAGAAACAAACTTGAGTTTTTGTTCGTTGCTGCCCTGTTTGGTTTGCTGCCTCTGTCACCAATTTGTTGCTGTTCCACCGCTATCAGCTGGATGGATGCTCTCCGCCCTGCTCCATTCAGTCTTGGGCCAGCTGAATATGGACTGAAATCTCCAATAACTGTGAGCTAATAAACCTTTCTTTCCTTCATTTTAAGTGTCGGGTATTTGTACCAGCAACGAGTGAAAAGCAACTAAGACAATATATAACTAACTGAACTATCTTGTGTATACTTTTTTTTTTCTATTTATTTTTTCACATCTTATTTGCTCATTCATTTTCTCACATGGGTAAGATAATCCCATGTTTACACCTATGAATCTGATTTATTTCACTTACAACTATGGGCTGAAAGAAACTATAAGATATTTAGCCTTCTGTGACTGATTTATTTCACTTTGAATTATCATCTCAAGTTTCATCCAATTTCTTATGAAGAACTGAAATGTATCCTTCTTAATGCATGATCAGTACTCTTTTGTGTATAGCCATATTGTTTTTTTTTTTTTTCCGCATTTAGTGCAGTGTATACAGGGTCTCACTCTACAAAGCAGGCTCGTAGTAATTCTTTTGTTTTCAGCCTCCCAAGTGCTGCAATTACAGGCGAGGATGACCACGCTTACGCTCAGTCACCTTCTCAAAGCACCCCAGGGGATCAACACCCATCCCTTGAGCAGAAGCTTTAATCTCCTTTGCTATCTGGCTGGCCCTATATCTACATTGTCTTAATGCATGCATGTTGATGGATAAGTAGGTTGCTTCTAGGACTTAGCTACTGTAAGTTGAGCTGATGTAACAGATGGGTATATATGAATTCTGTCATATGATGATGTAAGTTCTATTAGCAAGATACCCTGAGAGCAAAGGCCAAGTAAAACGTAATTTTTATCTTTAATATTTTTAGGAACCTCCATATTTATTTTGATGGTGGTTGTACTAGTGTACATTTCCTCCAAAAATACAGAAGTGTTTCCTTTTCTCCCTACAACTTCACCACCAGTACTTGTATTTTTTTATTTATTATTTATTATTATTATTTATTTATTTTTTGTTATGGCCTGCTTAGTCTGCCCTGGGGTGGGGCTGGTGCAGCATGTGGAGCTAGGGATCAAACTGCAGTCTCTGTGATTGCTTAAGCATGCCTAAGCAGGTGCTTTAGACTACTGAACTATGTTGTTGCCACTTACCCCCTTTTTTTTGTTTTTCTGTGTTTTTGAGTCCTTGATAATGTCCTTTCTTACTTAAAGATGATGGAACCTGAATGTTTTCACTTTTATTTCTCTAATGGCAAAAGATATTGAGTATTTTTCATGTACTATTGGCCATTTGTATTTCTTTATTTTTGTTATAATTTTATTTTATTTTGAAGAGCAAATATAAAAGCAAGAACAAAGATCAGAAACAAAGACAAAAACAGAGTAACATAGAACAATGCATATGTTACAGATTTTCAAAACAAGAAAAGCCAATTAACAATGGTTGATATATTATCTATTTTTATCATCAGATCTGTTGCTCAGATTAGCAGATATAGTTATGAACGATTTCATAACAGATATAGTTATGCAACATGATTAAATGTTACCACTTTTGTGTTTCTGAGGAGTGTCTATTCATCTCAGTTGCCCACTTTTGACTTTGTTGTTTAGTTGCCCAGCTTGTAACTTTTAAGATCTTTTTTCATCATACATATAAAAGCTCTTTCTGAGAAACAGCGACCAAAAAGCAAAGTTTTTCCTTTCCATAGATTGTGTCTTCACTCTGTTGTTTCTCTCACTGTTTTGAAGCTTTCTAATTTAATATAATTCTACTTATTAATTCTTAGTTTTATTACCTGTACTGTTAAGGTTTTCTTCAGAAAGTGCTTGGGGCCTGGTCTCTGTGGCCTGCTCAGGGGACTTGGGGGTGGGGCCGGCTTGGCATTTGGTGCCAGGGATCAAACTTGGTCCCTGTGCTTCCCTAAGCAGGCATGTAGTCCTCTGTATTATCTTGCCTGCCCTCAGTGTGTCTTTGATATATTTTGATTTGATTTTAGTAAGATGGAAGATGTTGATTCTTAGCACATTATTATTTTTAAATTTGTATGGTAAAGTTGTCTATATGAGACTTATAAAATAAACCGTTTCGATCCTACTAACCCTTTAAGATGAATAGTATCTATAGAGATGTAAGTATGAGGCCGTGTACAAAATCTTATCCCCTAATGTTGGCTGAAGATTTCTGGCTTTGCCTTTGGTTAGTTCTGCATATTTACTGTAAATATATGCTCTGTTACCTCACTGTTCGTCCACAGAGCAAGATTTTCTCCACACTCTCTTAAAAGATGTTTCTTGTGCTTCAAAAGAATGAAAACAATGTACATGTACTATTCCAGAAGGTTTTGTCAAATGTGTATGATCAGTATTAAATAAAATTATTCATCACCCTAAACTTTTTGCTTCAACGTCTTTTCTTATAAGATGCGTCACTATGCCTATTTTCCCGACATCCCCAGCATTGCGAGGTGCATTGCCCGGCGTCTCACAAAGTGGAGGTGGCACCGCTCCCTTCCTCTGTCTGCCTCTTACTCTGCTCCCGGAGTTTGCGTGCAGTCGCCCGTCTTACCACTAGATGGTGGTAAACGTAGGAAGGCGGTCAGCGTGCTGCTGCTGGGTAGGTAACCGGCAGAGAAAAGGGCCAAAGGGAAGTTTAAGAGGTTATTGGGAACCACGTAAGAAATTATGAAAATATGAGATAAAAGAACTCACAGAACTCAACAGTTTGGAAATTTTTCTCATTCTATTATTATAGAACTCCCAGCCCCTATATTGGCTTACAGGCGCTTTAATCCGCTGAGCTATTTGGCCGGCCCTTCTTTTATCGTTCTAATTGGTGTTGCTCATCCAAACTATGTTTTATTCTCATTTTCAACTTAGTGATCAAGTGGGATTTCAAAAATACAGTAAAATGATAGATTTTTAAAATTTTCTTTAATCTGAATAAATAGTCCATTAAATTTGGAAAACATCCTGGCTCGTGTCTTTTGTATATCGTGTTATTTAATTTTATCATATGTGATAAACATCTCCGTCTTCAGTTCAAATATGTCAAGAACTGAACTCTCTCTCTCTGTCTCTCTCTCTGTCTCTCTCTGTCTCTCACTCTGTCTCTCTGTCTCTCTCTCTGTCTCTCTCTCTCTCTCTCTCTTTTTCCTCTTTCTGAGACAGGGTCTTGCTATGCAGTTCAGGCTGGCCTTGAGCTCACTTTTCGTAACCCAGGTTGGTCTTGAGCTCGCACTGATCCTCCTGCCTCAGCCTCCCAAGTGCTGGAATTACAGGCGTGTGCCTCCACAGCCTGGCTGTTACTCTATTTTATATGCTGTACCTGGCATTACTGACAGATAAATACACCTAATCCTCCATAAAAGCTTGGTAAAAGACATGGTGCTCAGATCTCCTGGTAACAGAATAGGCCACCTCACCCTAGAGCCTTCTGTAGCCAGGAAATCTGCAGACAAAATGCCTCCAGGAAAATGAGTAAGGGTAAATCTTGGAGGCGAAGACTTTATCTCCTCAGTTCAGACTCTGGAGGCCCAAAGTCCTATAATCAGCTGTGCCATCGCCAAGCATATATCGGGTGCTTTCCTGTCTGTGTTCCTCAGCCTCAGGCTTCCTTGCTAGTTGTTCTGTCCTGCAGCCTTGTCATTTTTCAGTAGTGGGTTTCGCCTTTTTCTGTGCTAGGTGTCCTCAGCTGAGTATAGCAGTTATAAACTTTCCCACACATGCTTTCCCATATATCTAACCATAAGGTTTCAGAGCCAGTGGTAGGTGAGTGGGTAAGTTCTTAATGAATGTCATCTGTAGCCCTATCCTTTCCAGAATTGTATGCAGGAAAGTGGCACATCCTCACAGCATTCAAATACTTTTTTTTAGCATCCAAATATTTAATATAATAGCAACTTGCACAGTGTTCAACCAACTTATCACCTAGGAAGCATGAATATAATACATTACATCTTAATTTTTGATCATCCTTCTCCTTGAGTCTACAAAGCACAGTTACACAGTTATAACAATAAACATAAATATATGCACATATCAGTAGCCTGTGAATTTTTAAAGTCAGAAACTTAAAAATTTGTATCATTGTCATCCAGATAAGGAGACGGTATGTTATACGTCAATAATTTGACCTAATGTCTGCTTTTCTAAAATTTTAATAGAATATAGCTACATCATATTTGACATACTGTTAGCCACTAATCTGTGCATTGAGATGGTAAAATGGACAACAGTGATAAAGAGAAGTGTTCAAACATACTGGTTTTCTACAGAAAAAAATTGCCAACACAGATTTGCTACTCTAAAAATATTTTTTTTCATTAAGTGAATTATAAATTATCCATATACTGGCAACTCCTGAATAATTTGTTTGTTAAGATTACATTCTTGCATAAAATGAAACAAATAAATAATGTTTTGTTTGATACACAATGAAATATATCACTTAGTATAATCACCTTACTAAAATAAATGGACAGATTTGATCTTTTATAAGATATTGGGAAACATATATTTGAATTTCTTAATTATCTTATCAAAGTTTATGGTCAATTCATTAGCATACAGATGAAATACTCTGTCATGTGGGAATGTGGCACTTAGGTTATTAGTTCCACGAAGATTTAACACATATTTTTCTCACAGAAACTTCCATAATCAAGACAAGTGCATTTTAAAAAATTATGCTTTAATGTTTAGAGCAAAATTAAATTCTCAGCAAAATTACCCACATGATAAGAGTTGTAGAGTTGTGTTCCCTGTACATGATACGCGTAGCAACTTCCCCCACCGTAGTGATGCATTTGCTATAATCAATGAACTTACATTGATGCACTATTATTACTCTGCCCATCTGTGGCATCACCAGAGCTTTACTTTCAGTCTCATTATTTCCCAATAATTTAAAATTTTGTAAAAATGTTTCATCATTGTAGTACATACAAAATATTGTTACTTCCCTAAAATTGTGTTTATCTGTTTTTTCCCTGTTTTTTAACCACTGAAGACCATTGGGCTTTTTATTACCTCCATAGTTTTGCTTTTGTAAAAATGCAATTTTTTTCAGATTTTTTCGGTACTGTATTACTCAGTTTTCCACAGCTATGAAAGAGTACATGAAGGTGGGTACTGTATTATAAAGAAGGAAAAAAGTTTATTTAGTCTGCAGTTTTGGAGACTTAACAGGGTCACACTGGTGAGCTGGTGAGAGTTTTCATAGCTGCTTCACAATTCGGCCAACCAATGGAAAGAGAATTGGTTGTGTGCAGCAAGTGATAGATATGTATGACTTTAAGTCCTCTTCATGACTCTTCATGGCTTGATAACTCATCGATGGTTTGAATGTATGTCTCCAGAATCATGAGTTTGAAATTTAACATCCAATACTAGTATTGGTAGATAAACTTGAGTGGGATACAACGACTTCTGGAGGGCTCTAGCCTCATGGATCAAATAATGCTACTTATAAAATCTTTTAGGGCATGAGCTCTACCTTTGAACTTTTACAAATTCTTTTTTTGGCATTTTGTCTTTCTCCAAGGGGAGACTCTACATGAAGACAATAACTACCATCTTGGACTTAGCAGCCTCTGGAATTGTAAGCAATAACTCCCTATTCTTTATCCATGGCCCAGATTCAGGTAATTCTGTACAGCTACACTAAACCACCTAAGACATGTCTGGCACTATTTATTTTGGGGAGAAAATACCAGACTATCTTGCATAATGGCTGCTGTCCCTTGAAGGCCCACAAAAAGCAAAAGAGCGTTTCTGCTCTTTACTCTTCTTATATAGTACATAGGATTTTAATCAGAAAATTTGCAATTATTTGAAAAATAGTTATTTCTTATGCTCTTTCAAAATAAAAACTTGAAAATATGGGAGTTTTAAAAAAACTTTCAAAATAAATTCCTTATGCAAACATTCTACTGTAGGATAACAGAAAAAATGTTCCTTGAAAGATGCCGATAACAACAGTATCCAAAGTCTTTCTCAGCATAACATTTGGCTCATAGCTGTCAGGGATTGTGTGCTGAGCAAATAAATTCTTGAGATTTGAACTCATAGAAAGATCTTGTTTGGCTGAAGCTTGAATGACTTCAGATCTAGTGGGTTAATCTTGGACCCACTTACTAAGCAAACAAAAAAACCTAACATTCATGTGTAGCGAAGTTCCAAGGCTTCACTTGAAGACCATCATATGGAGTTTAGCTTTAATAAAATAGGTTAATTAAATAGTTAATTCAGGCCTTACTGTAGAAATAGACATATAAAGCAAATTAACTGATCTTTTACAAGTCCATATATTTGGCCAATGTCTCATGATAATTCAGTACTCTTTGGCAAGCAGAACGTGCTGATGGCAATTTTCTTTGTCAGAGCTGTTATCAAACTGTGCTATTGAGACAGATTTGCTTAGTGAGCTCTGGGCGAAACTGTAACAAATAAGCAGACGATCCAAGCTCTTTTCCAGCATGTAGGAATTTAAAGAGATTGCTTTATCCTCTTGGCTGAAGCCCAGTTTATTACATCTTGATCTGAACATTTTCTCCAAATGCATCTCCTGCAATTATATACTTAAACAAATATATTTTTTTAAAAGACTGTTTATATATCTTTGGATTTCAATTTCTGTGTTCACTTAATATAAGATTTTTGTTGACTTAAACACTCAGTTCTTACTGTAAGTGGTAAACCTATGTTCTTCACTGAGTAAAGTTAAATCATGGAATAAGTGTCAATGAAAGTATAACCAGTAGAGAGTGTTGCTTAACAATTTACCTAAATGCTTTCCACTGTGTGTGTGAAAATTTACTTTTCTTTTTATTGATTAAAAGACATGTGTATTATATTAAATATAACTTAATATATTATAAAACATTCATTAGTATATTATATTAAAGTATATAGGTATATTATAGGTATACAGCATATGTTTCTATATTATATAAAAGTATATAGTATATTAGTATATTATATGAAAGTATATATGTATATATACATTATATGTAATTCTTCATAGAGAATTTATAATATGTGACACATCTTGCTTTTTGCTTTTCTCATTTCCTTAACTTTTCTTCAATAGTTCTTTCCCTCCTCACATAAAAATTATTTATTTCCATTTCTCTTTGTATTCTTCTCTTTTTTCTTTCTTCTTTTCTTCCTCCCCTGCCCTTGTACCTCTTGTCATTTAAACATTTTGTTCCCACATTCCAATATCTATTATAATTTTTTGTCTTGATATATACTTTGGGTGTATTATACCAGAGAAACAACGTGGTATTTAAACATTTCTGTCTTGTTTGTTTCACTAAAGACCGTGGTCTTTAGGTGCATCCTTTTGCCTAGAAATGCCTCAGGCTTATCCTTCTTTATGGCAAGGTAGTAATTCATTGTAAAAAATCATATTTATTCTTTCATCTATTGATACACACTTGGGATATTTCTAAGAGTTAGCTATTACAAACTGTACTACTGTAAATGGAATGTAAATATATTGTTATATGATTATGTTAAATCTTTAAAAGAAGGGGATTGTCAGAATCAAACGTCTAGTTTTCTTTCATTGTGGAATTGTCCTATTGGTTTCCACAAGTGTACTAGTGTGAACTTCCACCAGAAGTAGAGAAATGTACATTTTCCCTCATAATCCCACTGGCATCGTTGTTGATTAGTTTGTTAATAACAATTCTTTTCAGGGGCAACAAAATCTGAAAATTGTTTGAATTTGTTCCCCTTCACAAATTCTTAATCCCCAGTGATATTGAAATTTTTTCACATATTTGTTACTTCTAATTCTTCACTGGAGCAGTTTCTATTTAGATTGATGTCCACTGTTGGATTGGGTCTTTACAATGCAATGTTCAGCATTTTTGATTTCCGTCTCTCTTGGCTGAAGTGGTGAAGGGCCGAGATCGCTGCGCACTCTGACCCTGATTCCGAAAAACATATTCTCCATGTGGGCGCCATTTTGGAAACTGCTTTGGCCGCTGCTACCATTCTGGTACTTGGGCCTCTGTGGCTTTTTGAAGGCAGAGCCTCTCACCCATGAGGCTGCAAAGGGTGGAGAGCTTCCACCTGTTGTGATGCCCTCAGGCCATCCTTTTGATTCTCTGGTTCATTCCCAGCAATGTAGCTCCATCTTTACAGTCCACAGCTTTCCTGGTGCTTCCTTTCTGACCAAACTCACATTTCAAGTCATCCTTCTTGCCTCTTTGCTCTTGATTTTCAATGTAAATCTGGCTAAAAGCAACCAATACCAACCATGCCACTGCCCCAATAGTTTGCTGCTTTGAAATGTCTCTTGCAAGATTAGTTGGTCTGCCATGCTTAATCTCAGTCTTAGGCAAAGTTTCTGGACATGAGCAAAATTCCAACAGACGCAGGCAATCCATAGCACAAATCATCTGGAGTCCAATGACCAGTGCTGTCCTTTTTTCCAGCAGAAACCTCCTCAGCATGTTTTTTACAGGCAGGCCTCTGTCAGTCTTTTAGTCTAAACTCTGACCATAATTTACCAAACTGAACAGCCGAAGCAGTTCTAGTGCTTTGTTTTTAGCCGACATCTCTGAACCTTTCCTATCTCTTTCCATAAACCATTCCCAAAAACTTGTAATCCACACTGTAGGTAGAGGCACAGCAACAGCCCTACTTCTCTGGTACCAAATTGTGTCTTAGTTACTTTTTACTTGTTGCTGGGACAAATACCGGGCTCTCAAAATGAAGGAAGGAACGGTTTATTTAGCTCACAATTCATGGAGGTTTCAGTCCATATTTGGGGTCCCAAGGCTCAGTGGAACAGGGCAGAGAGCATCCAGTTCATGGTGGTGGAACAGCAACAACATGGTGACAAAGGTAGCCAACCAAACAGGGCAGAAGAGCAGCAGCTCTAGTTTGTCTCTCTGTCTCTCTTTATATTTCTATCAGGCTCTCTGCCTTAGTATATCTGCCCTAGACCACACCCATAGTCCCAGTCCTACTCAGACTGATAATCCCATCGGTACTGAAACACATAATCCCAGTGACTCATGAGTCAAGTCTCAATCTGTAGAAGCCCCTGACCAATAACTACATGAGGCTTTGGGGGGAAACTAGACATAAACTATAACAGAGAGAAAGAACTACAGGGTGTCGAAAGTCTCACTATACAGATTGGAATCATAGGGATCCACTGTTTACAGCCTCCCAAGAACTAGGATTACAGACGCACGCTACCAGGACCCATCTCAATTGCCCTCTCAGCGTGCCCTGGGAGCAAGGCCAGCACAGCAAGCCTGGGGATCAAATACCTGACCCCTCTGCCTTTTTATTCTTATTTTTTTGAACCAGGGATTGAACTCAGGACCTTACAACTCAGGAATTTGCACTTGCCAGACAGGCACTTGTGCCCTTGAGCTATCTCCTTGGCCCCATTCTGTGCCTACATACAGGTGCCTTAATAGGCTAAGCTATTTGGCTTCCCCTAACTAATTCAGTTTTGTCTTTCACCTATTGGTCCTTGGTTGATATTTATTTTCCAATTGTTTATGATATTTTTTATGTATCTTTTGCCACTGATCCCCAGTTTCATTGCACAATAGTATGTTAACATACATGGGATAATTTCAATTTCTTTGTGTTTGCTTAAGCATGTTAATATGTGGTCTAATTTGAAGAACATCCCATGAAGAGCTGAAGGCAATATGTGTTCTGATGTGGGTTGTAACTCTCTCTAGGGATCTGCTAAGTTTATTTGTTCCAAAGTTTGGTTCGGTTATGGCGATTTGTTGTGATTTAATTGATCTATCTATTTGTGATAGTGGAATACTGCATTCTCCCATTACATTTAAGGTAATGTTTATTCGAGTTTGAATATCTGTTGGTATTTCCTTTATATCACTGAATGTGATACTTTTGGTGCATATATGTTTGGGATTGTATCCCTTCTCAGATCGTTTCTCTTGTAAGGATTTAGTGATCATTGTCTCTCATAGTCAGTCTTGGTTTGAATTTGCTTTGACCACAAATAAAAGGGTTACTTTTTGGGGCTTCCCGCTCCCCCCCCCCCTGGTATTCATGTCTCAGAGCCTACTGTTTTACAGCCTTTGACTTTCAGTCTATGAAGTCATTTTTGAAATAAATGTGTTTCTTGCATCCAAAATATGGTTGGATCTTCCTTCTTGATTGATTATGCAACATTTTTTTTCAGGCTGATATATTTTTGCATATCTCTGCCATATTATTTTCCTGTTGTTGATTTTCTTTCCCTGCACCTCTACTTAATTGCCTTGCACAGGGCACTCATTCTGTTGGTGTTCATGTATTCGTCTTTATTTCTTTCTCAAATATTCTTTAGTACATTTTGTAGGACTCATTTGGTGCTCAAGATTGTTGCAGGTTTTATTTATTTATTTATTTATTTTTGTATTATGGCTGGCTCAGCCTGCCCTGGGGGTGAGGCTAGTGCAGCATGTGATGCTAGGGATTGAACTGTAGTCCCTGTGGTTGCCTAAGCTTTCCTAAGCAGGTGCTTTAGACTGCTGAATCATCTTGTCAACCCACTTCAGGTATTTTTGCGAGGGAAAAACTTATTTTTCCTTTTGCCTGGCTCAGTCTATCCCTGAGGTCTGAGGTCTAGGCTGGAGCAGCATGTGGTGCTGGGGATTGTACTGTGGTCCTGTGTGCTTAACTAAGTTTGCCTAAGCAGGCACTTTGGACGACTGAGCTATCTTACCATTGCTTCCATCAATTTTCAAAGATAATTTTCTGAGATATATTAATCGGTGTTGGACTTTCTTTTTTTTTAGGGTTCGAAATAGTTCAACTCAAGTTTTTCTTGACTCTAAGCTTGTGTTGAAGTCTGTTATGATTCTGATAGGTATTTTTTTAAAAAATGTATTTACTACAGTTCTACAGGGTATCACTACACAGATCAGACTCATAGTGAGCCTCCTGTTTTCAGCCTCCCAAGTGCTGGGATTACAGGCTTGCATCATTGCTCCCAGTCTTACTCTTTCATTGCACCTATTGGGTGAGATTTGGCACAGCACGTGGGGATTGAAACCCATCCCTGTGTCTGCCTAAGCAAGCACTTCAATCCACTAAGCTATCTGAGTGGCCCATGCTAGGCTTTTACTTATAGATTTTCTTATTTTTCCTTCTCTCTAACAGCTTTTAATATTCTGTTCCTGTGTTGAGTTTTTGGAATCACTAGTGTTACATTGATCCGTGCAAACTTTTTGATCATCCTTAACTGAAGTGCTATATTCCTCACTTGTTTATATTTCAAATTCTTTTTCGATGCTTGGGAAGCTTTCCACAGAAGACATATCAGAAAGAGATAATGAATGCCACAAATATGTGAACACCAGTAAAGACAAACTTCCAGGCAAGGCAAGGAATTAAAAAGAAATGAAAAACAAAAATCAGAGAACAACAGGTAAACAACATAACCTTCAACATAAGTGGTCTAAACTTACCAACGAAGAGAAAAAGAAATGCAGAATAGGTCAAGAAAAAAGATCCAACAGTATTCTACATTTAATAAACACATTTATCACCCCAAAAATTCATAGAGTAAAATTCAAAAGATGTAAAACAATTCTGACTGTCACCAGGACTTAGAAAATAGCACGGGCAACTTTTCTATTTGAAGATAGTTTAAACTTTACATAAAATTGATCAAAAGAGACAAAGAAGGTCATCACACTCATTAGGGAAAATTCCACACAAAAAGAGTTAAATATTTATGTGAGATGTTCAGCACATTACATGAACCAAACATTAATACAATTGAAAACATCAAATAACCACTAATACAATTGTGACAAGAGACCTTAATACTCCGCCTTCACAAATAGATAGATAACTAGACAAATGATCAGCAAAGAAATGTTCAAATTATATACAAACCTGAGAAAAATTGACTTGATATATGTATACAGAGTGTCACACCCCAAAATGTCACAATACATTTTCTTCTCACACATAGGACATTCTCCAGTATAGATCATATATTAGCCTAGAAAATGCATTCGTTGTAGTTTTTTTAAGGAAGGGTCTACAGGGTGTTGAGGGTCTCACTTGTATATCAGAGTCATGGTGATCTTCCTGTGCACAGCCTCCCAAAAGCTGGGATTACTGGCATGCCACCATGCCCAGTCTAAATTGCACTCGCAGTGCACCCTGGGTTGGGGTCAGGCATGGCAAGCCCAGGGATCAAATCATTGGTCCCTGTGCCTGCTTGTAGGCATTTGAATCTGCTGAACTATGTGGCCAGCCACAGAAAATGTTTTTAAATGCAGCGGAAATGAAATCATCCCAGGCATACAATCTGATTCCTGTGCAATGCAACTGGAGGTCAGTGACAAAGGAAATCAAAAAAACTACATCAATATATAGAAATTGACACCATGCTGAACAACCATTAGAATACATGTTTTCTCACATGCAAAGCACTTACACCTAGAACATATAAATTTTTTTTAAAGAATTAGACCCCAAAATTCAAAGAGCTAATCCAAAACTTGGCATCTGAGATGAATGCACACCTTTTTGATGAAATAAAAATGGCATGTAAATATATGAAAAAAGTGGTTGACATCATTGGTTATTCGAAAGATACAAACCAAGACAACACTGAGATTTCATCTCACAAAGAAAGAGTCACTATCATTAAATGCTATTTGATAACAAATACTGGAGGGCTATGTGGGAAAAGGAATCCTTCTCTGCTGTGGGTGGGAGAGTGTAACCACCAGTGTGGAAATTCCTTAAAAACTAGGGTTAGAGATCCCATTTGAGACAGCTATTCTCAGAAGAATTAAGAAGCACCATAGCACCCGTGTTTATATAAGCACAACTTAATAGCTAAATAGCTAAACCTTGGAGACGGCCCAAATACACAACAACCAAAGAATGTATGAAAAAGATTATATATATTTATATCTATATCTATATCTATATCTATCTATCTATCTATCTATCAATATATATATATATATATATATTTATCCATAAAAAGGATAAACAGGCTATATTGGAGATTTTTTTCAGTAATTGGATGCAACTCAAGACTATACTGATAAGTGAAATAAATCAAACACATATGTGTAACTATCTTATGGTCTCACCCTTGTGAGAAACTGAAAGACCAAATAAATTCCAAAATGTAGGAGCCAGCAAGATGGCTCAGTGGTCTAAAGTGCCAGTTTAGGCAAGCTCAGGCAACCACAAGGACTATGGCTCATCCCTGGCACCATAAACTGCACTAGCCCCACCCCTCAAGATGGGTTGAGCTGGCATATATATATATATATATGTATATGCATATAAATATTCCAAAATATATAATAGATATTGTGAACTGAGAAAAGGCTATTCAAAAGAAAATACAAACTTTTGGGGGAAAGGAGAAATGAAAAAAGGCAAGAAAAAGTAAATGTATATATGGGTAGTTAATATAGTTATATAACTGTCTTCATCTAAATATTAACTTTGTCTTAACACTGTTTAGACAAGATATCATGCCTATATTTTCTACTCTGAAACACTATTGCTATGATGAAACATTGTGTATCATGGTAACTGTCCTACTAACCTGTTTTGGAAAGCTGTTTCATTACTATGCTTAAATATTTTCACTCTATAAAATGATAAAATGAAAAAAATGAATAAAAAATTAAAATAGAAAATAATACTTACTATATTTTTTGAGGTCAAATTACTGTTTTGATTTGAGCAACTGTTGTTTCACTACCTAAAACTAACAAACAAACATGAAAACAGAAATGAAAATAAAGTTAAGAAAACAGTGAAAGACAGTTTTCTGACAGTCTTGAGAATCATGATGAAATTTTAAAAATGATACTCTTGAAAACTGGAATGTCTACAGATTATCAGAAGAACTGGCCTAATTGTACCTGGATTCTAAAAATATCTTTACAGTGTACAGAATTTATACTGTGTAGTTAAAAATAAACTGAGAAGTTAAGAAAACTACATGCTATTACAAAGTGTGAAGAATTTCTGACGACCTGAATTTATAGATAAATTCATAGTGTGAACAACAACGACCTCTTCAAACCATTAGTGAGAAAAGAAGCAATGGATGAGGAAAAGCAGTTTCAAAGTAAGAAGGTAGCAAAAAAGTTGTGTAGATCACCTAAAGAAAGATCATAAGCCAGGCAGGATCTGAAAGGGCACTTAGCTATGCAGAATAAAGAACGACTTTGTTGAAGATACAATACATTAGGGTGTTTTTTTATTTTACTGACTCAAAGAATGGCCCATAAGTGACTCAAACCCCAGTGCCTGGTTAACTACACATATTGATGTACAGCTTCTCGCTGTAGTCAAATATTTGAGTTTAGAGTCATTCCTGTATTAGGCCAGGGATATATCTCAACATCACAGTACATGCCTTGCAGCACAAGGTCGTGATTTCAATTTCTGAAACCAAAGTGTGCATGCATTACATACACACACACACACACACACACACACACACACACACACACACCTGTGTAAGTGGTATAGCGTTAAAGAACATCTCAGTTGATTCAGACTTACAAGCATCTTATGTTCAGATATCTAAATAGCTTTATATGTAGAAGTTCCTGTAGGTCTTGCTATGTAGACTTATTAATTATTTAATCATATACTTCAACTTTGTATCTATAGATTTAGAGAATTTAACAATATCACTCATACCATGGTAAAAAATAATATTGCAACTTGTCCAACTACTCCTAAACAATGACACTATGAACAAGAATTACATGATTGATTTTTTTTTTATTGTCTCTCCTCTGGTTGAGCTGATCAATATTTTTGATAATAAGATAAAATGATGACAGTTGCTTATATACTCGTAGTTATTATGAAAAAGAAATAAGCAAAAACAAAATTATGGTATTTCTAACTGTTAGCTTCAGTTTTGAATCTTCATTTCTTTTAAATTACTTGGGCTCATCTGTTGAAAGCATTGAAAAAATACTACTGCTCTATCACTTCATCTTTTCTTAAAAACATTATTTTGAGAACTTGGACAGGCTGACATTGAACTTATGGGCCGCTTTCTTTAGCCTCCTGAGTAGGTGAGATTAGGGAAAGGCAGCACTGTTCTCAGCCAATTTAATACTTTTTATAGTAGTACTTTGTTAGTATGTATTTACATAAGTTGCTAATATCATTACATAAGAAATTTTGACAATACATTCAAAATGTGTTAAGATTCTACTGAAAACAATGTCTTGAGGAAGTATTCTATAAAGCTTCGTGGAAAATGAAGTAAAATTGTGCAAGGCAAAGACTATAATTTTATCACTTGAATACGTATAGATGTATATAACTTAAATTAAATATCATTCATAAATATTTGATGAATATAAAATAGCATTGGAATTACACAGAGAGATTTATTTATTTTTAAAGATTATTTATTTATTTGGTACAGGGCATCACTGTACAGTTGTACTAAGAGTGACCCTCATGTCTGAGCCTCTGCAGTGCTGGTATCACAGGCATGAATCACCATGCCAGTTTCAGTCACCAGTATGGTGTGGAGCCAGCATGGGATGTGATACCTGTGATCCAACCCAAGTTCTTGCGCTTTCCAGGCATGTGCTTAGACCTCAGAGCTGTCTGCTCAGCCCAAGGAGAGAAAGTGAAGCTAATTCTGTTCAATGTCAGTAAATAAATATTGATAGAGATGCCTAAATAGTATAACATGATAGCAGCTGTGTGTGTGTGTGTCTGTGTGTGTGTGTGTGTGTGTGTGTGTGTGTGTGTATTTGATGATGATATTGATGGGCATATAGTTTCTCACTCCAAATTTTCCATTTGCTTGATAATAAAGAATCTATTATAATTTCTCTTTTTATTAATATAATTTGAAAACTGTATTTATTTGGTACAGGGTCTCACTATGCACCTCAAGCTTATACTGATCATCCTGTCCCAGCTTCTTCAGTGCTGGCATTTCAGGCGCACACCACTATGCCAGGTTTAGGTTTGCCAATGTGGCATGCCCAGTTCTGGGTCCACAATGGCATGTGGTGCCAGAAATAAGAACCAGATCATTTTTTTTTTTTTAATGGCCGACTCAGCCTACCCTGAGAGTGGGGCTGGTGCAACATGTGGTGCTGGGGATTGAACCTCGGTCCCTGTGGCCGCCTAAGCTTTCCTAAGCAGGAGCTTTAGATCACTGAGCCATCCTGCTGGCCCCCAGAACCAGATCCTTGCACCTGTCAGGCAGGCACTTACACCGCCAAGCTATCTGTCCAGGCTTCCATTATAATTTCAATCCAAAATATTCTTTCAAGGTCTCATTTTATTCAGAAGTGGGGCTTTGGGAGCTGATTGCATCATGGGGCACCATGGTCACCAGCAGATTCAAGCACTGATGAGCTCACAGCTGAATGAGCTGTGGGAGGTGGAGGCTGACCAGAAGTAACAGGAAAATTGTTATAAAAGCAGGCTCATTGCTATGATTATAACTAATCCTTCGGTATAGAAGTCTTTGGAACTGGTATGTGGAAAGGGATTAGAACATTTCTTGTTTTTTAATATTTATTTATTTATTTGTTACAGGGTAGTTACCGTGATCTTCCTGTCTCCGTCTCCCCATTTCTGGGATTACAGGTGTACCACCGTGCTCTGTTTTAGTGGCTGGCTGGGCATGCAGCCAGCACAGCATGTAGCTTTGAGGATTGAGCCTGGGTGCTTGTGCTTGCCAGGTAGGCACTTAGGGCAAAGTATCTCCCCAGCCCATGGTGGGAAGAGATTTAAAGCAGTTCCCTATTTGAGTTCATGTATTAATGCCACTTGCTGCTTATATCAAGATCTGTAGTGGAAATCAGGGGCCAAAGTAGAGTTGAATGATTTGAAAACTTGCAAAAGGTAGCCCCTGCAAAGTTGGTTGCTGAAATGCTTTCAATCAAAAACAACTAAGTACTTGACTTCTGCACAATAGGGAAGATAGCTTAAAAGTATCTCAGAAATCAGCTTTTCATTATTTTATTATTATGCTTTTATTTTTCAGGGGCTCATATATAAAGTTTTATTTTAGCTTCAGGGTTACACTGAACTTCTCAGCCATGCTGAAACTGTTAGGATTTTAATGACTCAAAGTCAAAATAAATGCATTTTGCCCAGTGAGATACACATGAACGTTTTGAGGGACAGGAAAACAGTGCTATGTTTTAAATTTAAAGTGTCCCTCAAAAGCATTATTGTTTTCAGAGTTGAGGATGTTTTTCGGTAGGTAACCGAGTACAAGTTACTCATCCAAAGATTCATAGCTGAATAAGCCGATAGGTACAGTAATGTTACTGTGGGATGTAACCTTAAAGTTGGGCTTTGGGCTACAAAGAGAAGATAACTGCCAGTGCATATCCTGTAGCAAGTGACAATCTGCACTCTAGCCGTGCACTGCCCTAGAGAACTAGAGATTCTCTGAGTTTTTGTTATTTTATTCTGTACATCGCTCAGCACAATGCAAAGAGGAATGATCTTAGGGCACTATTTAGAATTGAATGGGTAGCCGGGTGTGGTGGCGCACACCTATAATCCCAGCACTCGGGAGGCTGAGGCAGGAGGATCGATGCGAGTTCAAGACCAGCCTGAGCTACAAAAGTGAGCTCAAGGCCAGCCTGAACTGCATAGCGAGACCCTGTCTCAAAAAGACCAAAAAAAATATAAATAAATAAATAAATAAATAAATAAATAAATAATAATAATAAAAATAAAATAAAATAAAATTGAATGGGTAGAAGAAAGTGGCTCCCTCAGCTCCATTGTTTATAATAGCACTAGTGGAAACGGGAAGGTCTCTGGGAGAGATATAATTGTCAATGTTCACCTCAGCTTAACTCTCTCTAATTCCTGGCCATCATGCTGCGAACACTTTTTCTCCACCATGCTACTATACCATGTTGTTTTGGACTTGGAGACAACCGACCATGGACTGAGCTAATTTAAATCATAAATGAAGATACTCTCCCCTCGTTCCTGTTGATGATGTCAAGTGTTTTGTCTCAATGATTGGAAAGTGATTAGTGCACTCCCTTTGTGGTCAAAGGTCTTTAACAGGACTGCTTACAGAGTCCTGTTTATATATTCTAGGCATTCTATGCAGAAGTCAAGACGTAAGGGATAGCAAAATTCTGTGAAATATAAACACCATTAACAAGAGGAAAATAGGGGCTTAGGGGCATTTCATATTTCTGTGAAATGTTTGAATTATTTGGAACCATAGTCTGTCTCAAAATCCACCAAGAATAATCCAATCATAATTCATCTTTATATATTTTAAGAACCCGGGATTTTAAGATTATCTCTCATGACCTGAACATTTATTCTTCCATAATTTAAAAAAAAAAATATGGCCCTAGTTACAACTGTCCTTGATTCACGAATCCTTCCTCTGTGACAAAGAGTTCAGCATGTGCAAAATCTTCTTGGTTTCAAAGTGTTCACTGTGCATTTGTGTAATATTTTACTTAACTCTAATTGTGATAATTCCTTCCCGACACCATGTTCCCCCTAAAATTTTCTCAAAAACGTATTGACATCTTAGCACTAGTTCTGGAAAAAGGATTGTTTTCTCTTCCATACCCCTAACACTGGAGGAGTCTCTAAACTTCTTATGTTCACATTTAAACTATTTGGCTCATTACCCTAAACGACTACTCCAAATTTTAATAACTTGTCCTTTTCCTATGGCATTTAAGAGCATTCAATTTTTATGGCTGTTAATTTATAGATTTTAAGACTACACTCTTATTTCTTAAAAAAAAATAGCTCGACTCAGTGTCATTCTTTATGTCATTATTCCTGTTATAAACATTAAGGATTGACTGTGTCCACAGATAATTCTTCCAAGTCTGTAGCAGCTTGACTTTTTCTCACTGACAACCCTTGCCTTTCAGGGTTTGAAAATGTGACCCCCACGTCATGCTTCATGGTCCTTTTGAATACCTTCAAACTCTACAGTTGGTATTTGACATTTAGTGCCCAATCTTTAATTTTTTTCTTTTCATTTTATAAATATTATTATTAATTATTACTTGTATTTGTATTTTAGGGAGGGGTCTACAGCACCTCACTACTAGGTTAGGCTCACAGTGATCCTCCTGTTTACAGCTTCCCAAGAGCTGGGATTAGAGGCACACGCCACCACGTGCTGTCTCAGTATGCACAGGGGGAGGGGCCAGCACTGCAGGCCCAGGGATCAAACCCCTAGTCCCTGTGCCTGCTTGCAGGCACTTTAATCCACTGAGTTATTTGGCCAGCTAGACAAGCTTTAATTTTAAACTGACAATATTTTCATGTAAGTAGGACATAATAAAATTATGACCAATTATTAGTAACCCTCAGCAGTGTAAAACAACTGTGGGCAAATAAAGCCCCCTCTGTGGACACAGGAGGCAAGCCATGCCAACAGCACCCCTGCAGTTGGACATTCAGGTTTAACTGCAGTGTTGGTACTTGGCGAGTATATAATATATATATATATATATATATATATATATATATATATATATATATATATATGTATGTATATATTTGGGACAGGGTCTACAGGGTCTCACTACTGAGATTGGACTCATAGTGATCTTCTTGTTTTCAGCCTCCCAAGCCCTGGGATCATATGCACATGACACCACGCCCAGTCTCAATACTGTTTCAGCCTAACCTGGATGCAGGCCCACACAGCACACTGGGAATGGCTCAGCCTAAATAGCTGCTTTTGACTGGCCCTAATAAGTGGTTTTGGATGGCACTTTGGTCATGTGGTCTTTAAAAGGTTCATAATCGCTGGTCTGGACCAATACAATTACTCTTTGTGCATACATTAAAAGAAACATAAGTGCTGATGTAGTTGTTTAATAGTTAATTTTTAGTATACATCTTATTCGACTTTCATAAGTCTTTTGGATATTATTTTTCATTCTGTTTATTGTTTTCTTGCTGTCCAGGGTACTAACTGCTTCTTGATTTTTTTACATTCTTGACTGCTTCCTTTTTGTGTTTCTTTGCAATCACCTCCTTGTCTTCTAAACTTCAGAACTTTGAATTAGACCCAGGCTTCATCATAGCTAACTCTTATAGGAATCTCATCTTCCTGTGAGCTATAAAGCTTTAACAACAATAATTTGTTCACGTTAACTTGTGTGTCTCTATCCTAAAGCTCTGCATTAGGCTCCCATGTTATATGACATTTCCATTGGGAACTTTAATAGACAAAGTTTTACTGCCTTGTATCCACAACTACAATGTCTCATATATATATTTTTTTTTCTTTTTACTTGATCTCTGTGTTTTGCCCTTGTGCGGTTCTAAAAAGAAGATCCTTTCAGGTAATAAAAGCAGAAAGTACCAAAGCCATGACCTTATAGTATTTATAACATACTGAGGAAGAGTAAGAAGATGGTGCTCTGGAGGTGAATAAACAACCTGGAGCATAGCTGATGAGAGACAGATTGCCAGGGGTCTTCATAGGAGATGCCATTCTCAGGACTTGGCTCTTGGTATCACTTAAATATATACTCATTGGAGAACTTCACTCAGAGAGCGAAATATCTACCTTATCTGTTATAAAGTTTACATCATGTTTTATAAAATATAGTTCATAAGGATCAAGTATAGGACTTTAATAACCAATGAATAAATTTGTGTAGTAACTCTGGTGACAGTTGATGGGTTTTGTCCTGGGTCTCATGAGAGAAATGAAAATGTGGCCAAAATATGGGTATGTCAATCCTTCAGACAGTTTTTCATGCTGTTTTCCCTGATTTATCTTAGGTAGAATGCCATTAAATTAAGAATGTAGGGCTGGGGATATAGCTCAGCAGCGTAAGTACCTGCCTGGCAATCTCAAGGTCATGAGTTCAATTTCAGGCACCAAATAAATAAATAAATGAATAAATGAATAAATGAATGAATAAATAAATAAATAAATACAAATTTGCTAGCTTTGGGGACAAAGGGATGGCTCAGTGATCTAAAGCACCTGCTTAGGAAGGTTTAGGTGGTCGTAGGGACTGTGGTTGAATCCCTCGCACCAACAAGGCAGGCTGAGCCAGCTATACTGAGAAAAAAAAGGAATGTACATATTCTTTTAAAGTGAATGTAAGAAATTAGCCTGAATTAATTATAAGCATACTTCTCAGTCCATGTGCAAGCATAAATTAAAAGTCTGTGGCTAACTAAACACAGAGCTAGGCCTTGAGGAAATGTTCCCCCTATATTTAAATTATTAAACAAATTCAAAAGGAAAGGTCAAATGGCCTAAAACTTGTGAGACATAGGTCACAGGTGAAAGAAAAGGTCAGATCATAAGTAGAATTATGCTCTAAAGCATGAATTTATTGAATTATATTTACAAGACAAACAGGAGTCCGTGAAAGGTCTTGTTCATTGGAATTTCTTCATTACAGAACTGATTTTTAATACTACTAAGGTTCGAGAAAGAAATATCTCAAATGGGGAAGGGCCCAGGAGCACATAAAAATGCCATCAGGTTGTTTCTTCATATCTGCTGGTTAGTTCATGATGGCACAAATTAGAGCAATTAGGGAAAGAGAATGGGGTGAAATTTTAAGCAAATTAAGAATAGATACATGATAGGATCCAATAATAAATTATGTGTCCAAAGGCAACCAAAGGCAAAAAATAAATGATTTTAAGTTTACCTAGAATGTTTGGGAAATGAACAACTCGTCACTAAAGAACAAAGGAAAAAAAATTGAGATTTCGAGCTTGAAGATGAAATGGGATGGTGACAAGTTCAGTTTTGCATAGGAAATGACTGTAACTTAGCTCAGTGATGCTGCCTTATAGACAGCCCATAATCTAGAGAAGGCAATTGTGCTCTCGCAGCGCGGGAAGTGTCTGAGTGTGAGTTCCCCTCCAAAGAGAGCATTTATTTATTATGACCTGCTCAGCCTGTCCTGGGTTGGGGCTGCCATAGCATATGGGGCTGGGGATTGAACTGTAGTCACTGTGGTTGCCTAAGCTTTCCTAAGCAGGTGCTTAGACCACTGAGCCACTTGGCAGACCCCAAAGAGAGCATTTAAACTTAACATAATAAGGGCCCACCAAAGAGCTCAGCAGATTAAAGTGCCTGCTTAGGTAAAGCACAGGGACTAGGTTTGAACCCTGGAGTACCCTGCCAGGCCCCACCACTGGGGTACACTGAGACAGCAATTGAGACTGGATGGAGTGGTACCCTCTTGAATCCCAGCACTTGAGAAGTTGAAAACAAAAGGATCACTATGAGTCAGATTCCGTAGTAAGACTCTGTGAACCCTGTACTAAATATATTATTAAGAATAATAATTAAAAAAACAAGCATAACATGATAAGAAGTTAAAATGGCTCAGAAAAAAGTTAGCATATGAATATATAGGTGGACATAGTAATGAATGACTGATTGACTGAATGACTAAGGGACCTAGGAGTTGAGACAAGTCAAAATATTTACTTTTGCTCCAGTACATCCATTGAAAACAATGTTACTGCTTGTATTGGATCATTTCAGTTATGTTTAACATATTCTTAACAATAATTTAAACAAATTGAACTCATTAGAGAAAGCTAAAGAAAGCTGCAAGATTACAAATTTTAATCTTTGGCCTAGCGAGATGGTTCAGTGGACTAACATTCCTGTTTAGGCAAGCTTAGGAAGGCACAGGGACCATGATTTGATCCCTGGCACCACATACAGCACAGGCCCCACCCCAGGCCAGAATTTAGGTGTGGTGGCCTAGGCCTGTAATTCCAGCACTAGGGAGCCTGAAAGTAGCAGGATCACCATGAGCCCAAGCCGCATAGTGAGACCCTGCAACAACCAAATACATTAAAAAAAAAAGATAATCTTTGGGGAATGAATTAGTAATCATATTCAACTGTTCATAGCAGTATTTCTTATAAGAGTGTTCATTAATGTTTCCTTGTTTTCTCTATGGAAAAGAGAAAGGGGACAATACTTAGAATGCAACACAAGAATCTAGCTCCCTTGTTAGGAAATGGAGCACTGTATAGGAGGAAAATGTGTCCTGTTGAATTGTATACATACAGTTAGATTCATCAAAATCTATAATACAAAGCAAGCCAAAACAACATGATCGATAAAACTTAAAATATTTAACTCTAACTCTGGAACCAAGAGCATTTAGGATATAGGTCTGTAAGCACTTGTAAGGAACTTGTAAAAATTTCCAGGTGAGAATACTTACTGAAGTTTTCTCCAAGAACTAATTTAGAACTCTGAATTAATATCTACGTGAGAGTACAAAGCCAAGATGTATAATTGGATCATCCAATGAAATCAAGAGAATCATTAGCGATACACTTCCTGGAGAAATGTTGATTGCACAGTTCAGGATATGTTGGACTGAACACAGCAAGGGTCCACTTTTGTTCTGCCAAGCAGGCTGCTTAGGTGCTCAACACAGGCAAGAGGGTTATATTATCAGCGGCATTATCTTACACAGTTATCAGCGTACTGGGGCCAGAGCTGAAAGCCCTTGTAGATCCTCCTGCAGAATGCAGACCTTCACCAAGTAAGTGACTGAGCTTCTTCCGGCAGCCTGAATTAGATCATGGATGGATGAGTCAGACCATTGCCTCTAGCAGATTCCAGCTAACTATTCAGTTATAATTAGTATTTTGAGATTGTTATCCGTGTTTGATTCTGACACACAATGGTTTCGCTTTTTCCTTCGAGGAAAATAAATTCCTCCTTTTTTGTCATAATAAAACGTGCGTGCAAAAATCCTGTCACTCACAAACGTTCAGTATCTGAATCTCAGAGGAACTACAGGTATTAAAGAACAGGTATCCATATCTGTGTCTGGCAGCAGAAGTCAGATGTCATGGTTAATGGGCACTAAGCAGCACAGTATGCTTCCATGGAGCATACAAGACGCCCCAGTAGCAGAGGCTCTGGTCCCTTCAGAAACAATGAGCTTCAAGAGCCTGTGGTGATTTAAGATATTCCAAACCAACTCACCAGAGGTGAATAATTCAGTCGACCTTTTCTCACTTGACTTTTACTTTTGCATAGTATAGAGTGTCCTAAAGTAAAAATTAGGTTATATTACTGAGCGCTGTCAATCATTTTAATTTTTAATCTTTTTATCATTTACGCTTCTATAAGATATATGCATACACACATGGATACATATCCAGTTTCCTAAGGGTAAATTTTGTCATTCTAATGCCAGAGTCCAAAGTAAGAATAAAGGAGTTCTGCTTCTTTAATTGACCTTAGAATCTGTTATATGCAACAATAATTGAAAGAATTCTATGAAGATGATGGTATATTAAATACTAGTAGAATCTGTCTGATGTAACTGTTTTAGAATTCTGGGAACTATTGGCTACCAATAGACTGGCTTGCAACTTTGTTTTAATTAATTTTGCCTATTAGCATGGTAGTAGGTACCTGTATGCAAACCTTCAACGTTATGATAGAAGAAGAGCTCTTAGAGACAGAAGATACATAGCCTTCACCAGGTGGGCAAAATGGATGTAATCTTCCAAACATTAGAAGTTGTTGATGCCTGTCTTTGGTCAAGGAAACATAGACAAAAAGAGGAGGACCATTTTTCTTCGATCCTCATTTTTGCAAGTCACCCTTCTTAGGGTTAACTTGCTCGTCAGCTGATTAATAGATAAGCAAATGTGGCACAACATGTGCAACACGATATTTTCTCTCGATATAAGGTTCATTATATGCATACTAATAATACAGTCGTCTTCCTTGAGTGAAACCCTAAGAAGGAAGTACTACATGTTGTTTGGACCAACAAGGCAAAGACGATGAGCTATGTATTTATTTATTTATTTGGTACAGGGTCCTCCTGCACAGCTTGGACTTGTAGTGATCCAGTTTCAGTCTCCCCCACGCAGGGATTATACCCATATGCCACCACGTTTCAGTTTCAGTGGCAGGTGTAGTGCTCACAGGGTTCCAGGGCTGCAACAGCATGAGGTACTGGGGATCAAATCTGTGCTTGTCAGGCCGGTGCTTAGACTGCCAAACTATCTCTCTAGCCTCTTAGTACTAGTTATTGAAAACAGTAACACTCAGATGATACAATTCAGTAAGTCCTCATGTTGCATTATATTGAAATGCCATTTTCACATAGGAAATATAAAAAATAAGACATCATGAGTGGTCGTAATTTCTAATTAATTAGTTTTAATCTTATTTGATTAATTTATTTCATTTTTAATTGAG
Source organism: Myocastor coypus (assembly GCA_004027025.1). Classification (NCBI taxonomy): domain Eukaryota; kingdom Metazoa; phylum Chordata; class Mammalia; order Rodentia; family Myocastoridae; genus Myocastor; species Myocastor coypus. Next base: position 82,166 of record PVJA010002671.1, read on the forward strand.
TCCAAAAAGTATGCACGTAACATCTATAATATTTATTTTTAATATAGATAGTGGTTGATCATGCTTAATTATAATAGTTTTCTTGAAAATGTAAAGATGTCTCCAGTTTTGGTCTGAAAATTTTATGAAAAGTAAAACAAACAGGCAAAAACTGTGTGAGGGTAAAAGGAAAGCAAAAACTACTATAAAACTAAGTGCAGTAGACATGAGAAAAATTTTATTTTGGTTATATTTTATTTATATGTAGTTCATAATAGAAAAAAATGCCTAGTTCAAAAGGTAGTACATCAAATATTATCTACTTATAGTATTGCCAAATATAATCTTTAATTTCTGATTACTTTGTGTCTTTTCAAGTTGTTGTTTCTATATTTTTCATTGTTGTTTTTGTTTGTTTTGGGGAAAGGTCTACAGAGTGTTCAGGGTCTCACTACTAAATTGGACTCATAGTGATCCTCCTGTTTATAGCCACCCAAGCTGACTTTGCAGGTGTGCACCACTACACCCAGTCTCAATTAATGTCTCAGCACGCCCTGGGGGTGGGGCCAGCATTGCAGTCCCAGAGATTGAACCACTGGCCCCTGCACCTGCTTGCAGGTACTTCAATCCACTGAGCTATTTGGCTGGCCCCTCAAGTTGTATTTCTAAATACACGTAGTTTTTTGATCTAAGAATAAAAGGAAAAACAAAAATTTGTTTATTATTTATAAAAAGTTAGAACTTTGATCCAAATAAAATTTGAGCAAGGAATTAAAAATAAAATTGTAAATTTCTATTTACTCTTACTTTTAAAAATTATTTTTGCTGAGAAAAAGTTCTCCATCCTGAAATTTTATGTCGAGCCACACATACACAGAGTAACTTTGTTCAATTGAATGAAATTGGGTTGAATTGAAAAAAATCACTTCTATTTTACTACCTCCCTGATGAATTTTATGCAAAAAATTCCTGCTGGGGCTAATGGACTTTCTGTTTATCATTTATGCGTTATTCTTTTGTACTCTAACATTAACAAAGTTAGACACCCATTTGTTATTCCCTTATTCCTGTATTTTCAGTTGAAGCTCTCTGGAATCAATAGTGTGTATTTTTGGGAGGTTCTATGTTCTTTTTCTATCATATTGTGTTATATAATATTTGTGTAAATACACATTAACTTTAAATTGCAGGATTAAAGAAATAATTATATTGTAAGATTATAATTCAGTTAATGAATTTTTACTTTTGAAAAATTAATGAATTATTTTTACTTGAAGTATTAATTACATAAGAGCTCACAAAATTAAAATCCCAAACTCTGTGACTAACTATTCTAATAATTCACATTACATATTTAACACAGATAAGCCATTTAGTCAGAAACAGTTACTAAAAGCACAAATAGATCGCTCTGCAGTTCTGCTTTTGCTTCCTACACAATCCATTGAAGATGAAATTTCTTCTCTTTTCTCTTTAATTTGGTCTGTTTCAATGCGGTCTTTTAATATGTCGAATGGTATTTTTCTTCAAATTCTCTTTCATTACATTAAATTTAATATAAAGACATAACCAATTAGATATCAGACTTAATAAACAAAATGATCAGTCAGATAGGAAAGTTTAATAAAAAAGCTAAGGAAGACTCACAAAACAGGAGTGATACCCTCCGTAATGTATGAAGACTCTTTTTTTTTTTTTTTTTTTTTAAGACTCATTTTAAACACAGCACACAAACATCCAAAAAGCCAAGCCCTCTACTGATGAGTGGGCAGCAGAGGTGAGCAATGGGAGAATGGAGAATGTACTGTCAGGAACAAAGAAGGTGGTGCTGAACCAGGTGACTATATACTCAGAAATATCTTAGAAACATGGAAATGGATCCAACAGTTGCTATGTGATATCAGGAAGACTAATCTAAAACTAATTGGAGTTAGCGAAAAATCACTGAATGATAGAGCATGCTGATAAAAATACCAATTATAGAAATAATAGCAAAAAAAAAATGTCTGAGAGCAAGGAAAGAGTTTTACATACAAGTAATAGAGGTAGACAGAACCCTAAATAGCCTCAGTATATCCAGAACACATCATAGTCAACATCTCAGACATCCAACCTGTATTGGTCAGGGTTTTACTTAGAGGAACAGAATAGACATAATATAAGGAATGGATATTAACACCAAATATACAATCTATAAGAAATTGTAAGATTGGCTTACAATAACAACAGAGTCAGATGAGGAAGCGCGCACAGGGTGTCTGCACGCTCCGGACTGAAGAATTCAATCCCGAGGCCTGGACTTCACTGCAGCACTGTGTGTAAGTCTCTGTTGGCTGACGGGTCCGTAATGGAGGACTGAAGTGCCTGGAGATGGAGGCTGAAGAGTATGCGGCGGATGGCGAGAGATCTAAGCTGGAGGTCGAAGAGTCTGCGCTGCAAGCCAGACGATGAAGTAAAGTCTGAATATGAAGACCGAAGCTTCTCCGAGGAAGTGAAGTGTTGACTCCTCCTTCAGCCCTTTAAAAAGTCTTTTTGTGCTCAGTCATTCTGACATGGACTCATTGCGCCCTAGGGTGGAACCAGTCATACCCCAGTTCAGGCCCTTGATCCCGTTCTAGGGAGAAATCCAATCATATCCTAGGCAGGCCCTGGTGATACTCCAGGGAAGAACCAATTGTACCCCAGAGTAGGGCTCCCATCAACAGGGAGCCGGGCTGCTGAGTCATTCAGCCAAGTTGACACATTGTATCAACCACTACACAACCCAAGAAGCAAATCTTAAAATCTGTGACAGAAAAGCAACACATCATGTATAAATGTAGGCCAGTAAACTTAGAAAAGGCTTCTCAAGAAAACCTTATAAGTCAGGAAAGATTGGAGCCAAATATTTCAAGCCTTATGATATACAGCTTAGACTGAAGTATCTTGTAAAAAGACTTTCATATCAGATGGAGAAACAAAATATTACCATGACAAAGATAACCTGAATAAATACATGACCATCATAAAGGAACAACTAAAAATTCTCAGTGATAACTAGGGAGAAGAAAATGAGTTGAAGCATGCCAAAATTTCAAATAGAAATGATACACAAGGCAGAGTGGACAGGTAGGCAGAAACACAGAGACAGAGGCAGAGACAGAGGGGGAGAGAGAGACATAGACAGACTAATAGAGTGACATAGAGAAACAGATGACAGAAACAGAGCTACACAGACAGACAGAGAGAGAGAGAGAGAGAATTCCTCTCTTTCTTTGTCATTGTTTCCCTTCAGTACTGTTATAGGTGTCCCTCAAGGCCTCAGTCAGTCTTGGGGTGGTGGCTTCTGGATTTGGTAATTGATTATTGTTCCAATGGGTGCTGCCCCTCCCCTGAGGCAAGTGATTTGCATTCCAATGTGAGGAGGAAAAGAAGTTAGCTGCTTGAGCTGCAGCTAACTGTGCCTTCTCTCTTGCTCTTAGGTGCTGCCAAGAAGGTTGCCCTCTGCTATGTGCCTCTCTGCCTTAGATCCAGCTGAATATGGACTGAAACCTCCAGTAACTGTGAGCTGAATAAACCTTTCCTTCCCTCATTTTTAGTGTCAGGTATTCGTTCTAGAAACAAAAGAGGAGTAACTGAGACAAATACCATGACAAGGGAGCAATGTAATGATAGGAATAAGTTCATGCCTTCCAATAAGAACAAAAAATATGGATGACATCTCTTTCCCAATAGATACACACTGAGAGCACAGATCATTTAAAAAGCATAAGAGCATGCTGTATATAAGAAACGTATTTGATCCAAAGATAAATTGATAAACTAAAAAACAGAAGCCAAATAATGAAAAACAAGTCTTTTAACAAAAACCTGGAAACACACAGCACTACTTATCCTAATTTCAGACAGAGAGGACTTCAACTCAAAATGAATCAAACAAATAAATAGTCATATGCGTTGGCTAGAAAAACAATTTGAGTGTAAGAAATTGTTATCATAAATATATGTGCATCAAACACTATGACACTAAACTTTATTTAATCAAATATACAGGGTGAGGTCTGGGATATAGCTCAGCAGAATAAGTGGTCTGTGGGAAGTGCAAGGTCTCTAGTTTGATCCCTGGTCCCCTGAAAAATCTCTGACAAAAGAGTAGCTAAATGTCAAAGCAATTATAGTGTGGGACCTCAGTATATGACTGTCATAAATAGATACACCATCTAAGCAAATTATTTATCTTTTAACTTTTAGTTTTTAAAAGAGAGTACAAATTATAATTAAAACAAGAAAATTACAAGTAATACAGAATTTCACTTCACAAAGTAGTATGAATTTCACAATATTGCTTGTAATACATAGCGTGCCCTTTCAAATTGTAATTCATAAGATATATGCATGGTAAGATATATGCATGGGAAACTGAAAGGATAAAGAAAATGAAAAACATGCTTAAGAATTACGAAGAGAAAAAGTAAAAACGTTGAAAAAGAGAGACAAAACAAACTGAAGACTTAATTACTTCTTTTCATAGATCAGCAGATATGCAGAGTACAGTTATCCAAACCATCTTGCTCAGCTTATAGAATGTAGGACTGTAGACCTGAGACATCTGCGGACATCTTTAGTAAAATATTAAAAAAAATAGCAGAGCAAAACCTCCAACAAAAGGAAAGAAGATAGGGGGAAAAAAAGGAAAAAGGAAGGGGATAATATAGTCTATACACAGAATAGCTAAGATGATTGTTTCACTAATTTCTTTCATTCCTTTGAAGGTAGCAGGTGATGTTTAAAGTTGCTCCTTTGACTATTTTCATGTGTTCATATCTGTAATCTGAACATCTTTATTGCAGACAATGCTCCATTGTTGCATTACAATATGCAATGTAGCAACCACTACAATGACTTTCATCTTGCTTCATTTTCTTCCATGTGTATGGTCTCTAATGTGCTACCCATTATTTTATACTCTCTTTATTTTTTTATTTTATTCTTTCTTTCTTTCTTTTATTATTTTTTTAATCTTTTTGAGACAGGGTGTCGCTATGCACTTCAGGCTGGCCTTGAGCTCACTTTTGTAGCCCAGGATGGTCTCCTGCCTCAGCCTCCCAAGTGCTGGGATTACAGTCATGCGCCACCATGCCCGGCTTCTACACTCTTTAAAATAAATTAAAAATAAAAAGTGAAAAGGACAAGGAAAAAATTAAGATCTATTCAAAAGAAGGGTGAATATTTAGTTGTTAGATTAATCTATATCTGGTAATCAAAGCAAATTTGATACCAATAGGTAACACAATTACTTTTGCATTCTTGTTTTTAATTCTTAACCATTTTCATTGTTTTATATTCTTTGTTTTTTTCTCTTTCCTCTTAAAATAGCAAGATATCCATCCACAGAGTATTCTGTACAACAGTGAAACATATATAATATGTATATATATATATATATATATGTACGTACTATGTATATATATATATATATATATATATATATATATATATATATACATAGTACATGGAACTTGCTTCAGTATGGATCACACTCTGAGCTCCATAATCATGCTTAAATAAACGCAAAAGAAGGAAGATTATTCAATGCATATTTACAGATCATTACGCATTGAAACTAGAAATCAATTGGGAAAGAAACCACAGAAATTCAGCAAAGATATTCAAATTGAACACTATGCTCCGAAAAAAATGGATAATAGACGAAATCAAGGAAGAAATTAGACATTTCCTAGAGTCAAGTGATAATCCTAGTGTCATACCTTAAACCTGGAGGACAGAATAAAACCTGCTGTACTATGGAATTTTATAGCTGTGAATGTCTACATTAGCTTAAGAGAGTTAGCAGTAACATGAAATCATTATAAAACAACAACTCAAATCCATAGGTAAATGAATGGTCTAATTTATAAAAGATTAGATCTGGTATTAGTAACATTGAAACAAAAATTATACAGATAATTGGTGAATCAAACAGGTGTCTCTTTAATCAATCTTACCCCTCAAAAAAGTAGAAGAAAAACACCTCATATCAATGCAATTAAAGATCAAAAAGTCAAAATCTAAATAAAAATGGCTGAAATCCAGAATATTAGCAACAACTACCTCAAAAACTCTCACTACAATAAACTGGAGAATTTTGAACAAATGGATTCATTCCTAGATATATAAGGCTTGCCATAATTAAATGAAGAATAAATGAAAACCATCAATGATCCACTAAAAGGCAATGAGGCTGAGGTAGTTATAAGCTCTTGCCAAGAATGAGAGCCACAGACCTGAAAGATTCAGCAATAGATTTTACAAAAACTTCATGAAATACCTAAATTTACTAGTCCTCAAAGTCATTAAAGCAAATAAAAAGAATTAGTTCTGGTGAAGTTAGCATTACCTTGATTTCAAAATCACACAAGATCTCAATTAAAAAAATAATATTACTGTCCAATCTTACTAAAGAACTTATATGCAAAAATATAAAACAAATTGCTTACAACTTACAAATATAAATCACCACAAAGAACAGATATCATGACCAGGTAGGGTTAATCTTAGGAATTTAGCATGGTTTAGCACACACCATATAAGCTAGGACAAAGGTTGCGTGATTAGCTCAATAGATGTGACAAAAAAAAGCTTTGCCAAAGTCCGGCATTCATTTATAATTAATATTGTGGAGGGAAATGCTTATAGAATGACTTCACCTCAGTCTGATTTTAACCCTTTATGACAAACCCCAAACATTGTATTAATAGGGCAAATGTAATACTTTTACTCTATAATCAGGAAGAAGATAGGGATGTCCACACTTTACCCTAACGTTCATTATGTTACTCAAAACTTTAACCCACACAATGAAAAGAGTAATAAATTATATATATGAGTAATAAATTAAATATTATTATATATAATATAGCTATATTATATATAAATTATATATTATTATATATAATATAGCTATATTATATATAAATTATATTATTATATATGAGTAATAAATTATATATATAATAATTTATATAAAAGACTCAAGATATTCTACTGAAGGCTTTTAGAAATAATGAACAAATTCAGCAAGTCAGTAGAATATAAAACTAGTCCTCAAAAGCCAGTGATGTTCCAGTATAGTAATAATGAACACTGAGAAATACCACGTGCAGTAGCTTCATAGAAAATAAAATAATTTGGAATTAACCCATCAAATGAAGTGAACTGAAAGACTGCAGCAATGAAAGGAATAATCGTCTCAAAAAGGACAACGGGAAATAGAAAGATAACCTTTTACGAGATGGGCATAACCAATACTACTAACATGACAAGATTTCTTACTAAAGTGATATGTAAATTTAATGAAACCCTAATCAAAATCACAGCATCCCTTACAGAATTAGAGGAAACAATTCTATAATTGATATTGAGCCATAAAGAACTCAGAATAGCAAAACAGTCATGGGCAATGAGTAAATGAAGAGGCATTACCATTCTTCATTTTGAATTATATTGCAAATCTACAATTATAAAAAGCAGCTTGGCATTAGCAAATAAACAGACATGTGGATCAACTGGACAGAATAAAGAACGCAGATACAACCCCATTCACATTCAGCAATCTGACAAAGGCCTTTCTCCTTCTGTGACCAGTACATTTCATGATATTTTAGACCGATATTAATAATGGCTATAATTTTTTTATTTCATCAACTTTTAAACTTTTTCCCATAAAATTGACCATTTGATTTTACTGTGTTTTTCTATTTATTTATTTATTTATTTTTAAATTTATTTAGGGAAGAGTCTACAGGATCTCACTACACAGATCAGACTCATAGTGATCCTCCTGTTTTCAGCCTCCCAAGTGCTGGAATTGCTGTCTTTCTTGCATGATCTGAAGTGATTTTCTCCTTTCTGCTGTTTATTTTCTGCTTGCTATGCTTGATAATACAAATATTTATTATTGACATGAAACATAGTGAACCATATTAGCTTCATCTGTCTCTTTACTGTACATACTTTTTATAACTAAGAGATTGCAATTTTTTTCTTATTTCCCAAGAAGCCACATTAGATATTTAAAATTTAATCCATTTTTATTTTAGTATGCGCTTTAAAGGTAATACACACTTAACTATATCTTAAGATGTATTCCACAAGATTTCTAGTCAACATTACCATGGTGGTTTTCTTATATTTCTGAATTGAAATAAAATGAATGTATAACTAAGACATACTCAAGTGGGAAATAATTAAATATGTCTCTGGTGTTAGCACTTAGTTGTCTTATAGACTTTGGTTTGAAAGGCCGCTTTATTTTTATTTATTTGATGTTACTGTCAAATATGAGGAATACTGCCACATTCTTTTATGTGTGATTATAGAATACTATATTTTTCTTATTCTTTTACTTTCAGCTTTTTTGTCTTTATAGCTAAGAATTTCTCTTGTGACAAAGTTTTTTATTAAGCATGCATGTAAAAATTATAATGACTGAATTCTGTGTTGTACTATTCCATTGAATTTCATGTTGACAAATATTATCTTTCAGATGGGACCTTATGTTTTTATAATCTCAGTTTTTATTTTCCTCTTAAGTAGAAAATGGTTTCTTAATTTTTATTCTTTTATAATGTGATTGTGTTAAAGTTGTTTCGCACATTGTTAGGATTCTACTGTGCATTATATATTTAGGAATGAATTATATATTTTTTGTTCTTGTTGTTGCTCTTATATTCCTCCGTATATGTAGAGTATTTTGCCAGGACACAAATTGGGGGCCTAAATCTGGGAATGTTCTGATCTCATATATAAAATGAAGCAGTCTCTGCAAAATCATCTACACTTTAAATATTCTCTAAATCATTCATCATGTTTAGTAAGCGTAATACTATGTAAATAGTTGTTCTACCATATTGTTTAAGGAATAAAGATAAGAAAAAATATCTTCCATATGTTCATCTCAGATGCAATGTTTCCAAATATTTGCAATCTGCTGTTGGTGAAGAGGCAGATGCAGAACCTGAGGATACAAAGGGCCAGCTGCGTTACGTTATTCCGATGAGTGCTAAGTATTCTTAATTTTGCTTTTACTATCTCACTTTGGACAAAACAATCCCTCCTCTCCTTTATCTCTAGGAATTTAAGTCCAAGTATGACAGAACTTCTATTCTATGCTTTCTTCCAATTATGTTGTGGCTTTTTTTTTACAGACATGCCTCATTCAATATCCTGCCTGTTTGATAACAGATTTATGACCAATGCATGCTGTTCTAAGAGTCATCTTTTCTTTAAGCAGTTCTGTATCTCTTATTTATAGAGGCTCGATGTCTTTTTCTTATACAGTATGCCTTCCTTGTAGGGTACTGTAATGTTCCTGATCATACTGTAGAGTACAGGATGACAGTTTTACACTCTGTTTGTATTACAGTGCTGCATGTAAGAGTGATTTAAATATGAGTAAAGTCATCTTTTCCTTTCTCCCTTTCCTTGCTCTGGATGTTGAACTGTGCATACCATATTTAACTTGTCATGTAGCACCTGTACATTTAGCAATTTTGTAGAGAAAGCAGAACTTGACAATTAACTGAGGACTATGTGTATTATATTTTGGATATTTTCTTCTGATCTATATATAGTCTAACTTAAGAATTCTTTCCAAATTGTGTAACCTATTTTTATGCTTAACCATCACCTTCTGGAATTTTTACTCTTTTGCGCTGAAATTTCCAGGCGCATACTTGATTTCCTTGAGGATTTTCAGAATTCTGTGTCAGCTTCTGGTTGACTCCAGCTCCAGGATCTTGTGGGTCTCCTCCAGTCATTGAGCTCATCTTGGGGTTTTCGCTAACACATCCAGAGCTTATACCATGCCTGATCTTCTTTGCTGTACAGCTGGAAAAATTAAAAAAATGACATCATGGGTGGGATCACATTATAGTCTTTGGTTTAAGTAATAAAGTGATTTTCTAGATGAGACAGAAGTTAGAAAATCAATTCAATCACACCCATTGAAATCAACAGAAGAAAAAGAAAAATTGTCATCATGCCCTGTAGAGAGCTCCCTACTCTTAAGCTATGACAGTCTGTGTGGCAGCTTGTTTCAAACCATAGCGCTTTATCAGCTCCTTCCACCTGGGCAATGTCAGATATAAAGGTGCGTTCCCATAACTCCACAAAGAACAACTCTTCCTTTTTTTCTCTTTGTGTGTCTAGACTGGCAGTGTTCTAGGGAGAAAAGCTGAGCCAACTCAAACATGAATTCACATTTTTGTTAGATACTCTGAGTGGTTGGAACCATTTCTTCACCACTAATTTCACTGTTGCTTTATGCACACAACTGTGATTGCACA
>PVJA010002671.1:92569-103966 GCA_004027025.1 Myocastor coypus
TTTTTTTTTTTTTTTTTTTTTTTTTTTTTTTTTTTTTTTTTTTTTTTTTTTTTTTTTTTTTTTTTTTTTTTTTTTTTTTTTTTTTTTTTTTTTTTTTTTTTTTTTTTTTTTTTTTTTTTTTTTTTTTTTTTTTTTTTTTTTTTTTTTTTTTTTTTTTTTTTTTTTTTTTTGTGTGTGTGTGTGTGTTTGAGACAGGGTCTCATTATGCAGTTCAGGCTGGTATTGAGCTCACCTTTGTGGCCCAGGCTGGTCTCAAACTCACACTGATCCTCCTGCCTCAGCCTCACAAGTGCTGGGATTACAGGCATGTGCCACCACGCCTGGCTTGATACAATATCTTAGCAGTTTAGAATTAATGATAATTTCATAAACAATAATTAAGCATTAAACATGGGCAATCTAAATAGATTCAGAGATAATACAAAAATAGCTAATATATTTTTTACATTTACTTATATTGAGCACTTTTGTGGGTTCCTTTGTTTTTTTAAGATTGATTTAATTATTTGGTTCCGAGTCTCTCTATGCAGCTCAGACTAGCAGTGATCCTATCCTGCTCAGCCTTCCCAGCACTGGGATTATAGGTGTGCAACACAACACTTGGTTTCGGGTGCCCATGCTGCGTGAGGCCTGCACATCAGGTGGCACCGGGTATTGAACACAGGTCCCTGCGCTTGCCAAGCAGGTGCTTAAACTGCTGTGTGTTCTTGAAAAAGCACAACTTATTTCATATTCTTAACTAGATTTTTATTTATTCCATTACTGTATTGTGGTCGATAACTGTTGGCTCAGAAGTAAAGTTAACATCTGAAATCAGTATTGTGATAGCCGCGGTGTCGCACACTAGCATGCTCTCACGGTTTCTGACAGCTATCTGCAGAAACACAGATCACAGACACAGGTGTTGCATACAGATAGACACGTGCACGTGCACAGCTCGCATATTAGGCAGCTGCACCTCAATGCAGGGGGCAGTTGAGCTAGAACCTGCACAATTCTCAGGATGAATCCAAAATGTCTCTCATGAGTCATCAGTGGGCAGGGCTAGCTAACCTAACAGCCCCTCACTCCTCACTCTCTCCCAGGAAGAGATACTGTCTTTAGGTTCATACACATAGGATACTTTTTCCAAAATCAGATATTGGGACCTGGGCTGTACTCATCTCTGTTTAAAATATAGAATATAAATGATTTAATTTAAAGAAAGTTATTTTTCTTCATTTCTTTAGCACATCAGTAAAAAAGCTTATATTTTCAAAAGAAATTGTACTAAACCTATAGGGAGGATAAATACAAATTAATAATGTACAAACAACACTGAAAACAACACAAGCTTCAAGAAAAAAAGCAAGTTTTTGTTTCAGGAATATTTAAGCAGAACACCAGGCCAAAACAAACAAATAAATGAACAAAAAAACAACTTTCATTCTGTTTCTCCAAAATGTTACACTCCAATCTCAAGTGACTGGGGTCACTTTGCAGGCAATTTACCTGGCTTCCAGTGCTTCTGTCTCCCTGGTTTTCTCTGCAGGTGTAGTGGTAATTTCTGCAGGGAACTGGTCAATTGCCCAACTTGCTTCCTCCACATTAACTGCAAAACGAATGCATTCCAAGTCAGCTGCTGACCCAGGATGCTCCCACTTAGTGCCACTTGCACTGTGATCGGCAGGTCCCTAGACTATGGAAAGGAGCCCCATATATCTGGTAATAAGAGGATTATTGTCCATGGTGCTACAAGTGAGAGGTGAGAGGTGGACCACAACGGGGAGGTTGACTCTGAATTTCTATCTCAGCTTCCCAGTTCTAGAAAAGTGACATTTTTCAACTCAACAGCAATAACAAGGTCCTGGGGAACAGATATAATCAAATTAGTTTCATGAGAAGCTAATTTATAAGCCTTAATAGCGATTGCATAATTTAAGCTAAGAAAAATAACTATGTGATCAAAATGACCTTGCTGCCACGCTGTTCTCATCAGCAATACATTGCAAAGTGATCATCACAATGTCCTTGCATTTTCAAGACATACACAGTTTGAAACTTGGGATTTTTCACACACTGATAAAAATCAATATATTGTTAATACTCTAAGACATTCATTATATGAATGTCATAATTATAATGCATGGCCAGATCTGTGGGATTTCTATTTTCTTTCTAAGTAATTAAACACATTATGAGGTCTCTAATTGTTTTTTAAGGAAAATATATGTAACTGATTTGGCTTTTTTTTTTTTTTTTTTTTTTTTTTTACCAGCAGAGTCAAAGAAAAGCCTTCCACTGATTTCACAATTACACATTTACTGCAAGCTTCTAGCTATTATAAAAAGTATAGAAACTTTGCCTATTTCCCAACTAATTATCTCAGCCTATGACAGCCAAATCAAATAATCCTAGTCCCTAGTGATAATCTCAACTGAATTTTCTACAAAATTACCACGCAGATTCAGTACAGTTTTTGAGGATGTAAACATTGCTCTATTTATCTCATAAATTCATTAAAGGAATATGTCTCTAAATTGTTCATGTTGGACTCTTAGAATAATAGTGACAATAAAATAATCATCAGAGTTAACATTTATTGACTGCTGCAAATGAGTCAGTTGGAGAAATAAATTTTTTTTGTGCTTTCTCATTTAATTTTACAGTGTGCTTATGAAGGCTCTGGCATACCTGGTCAGAACGGACATTGCAGTTCCCAAATAAGTCTTTAACTTTATCTGTGTAAACAGTTTAGCAAATATGTTACTCACTTACCATTTCCTGTGTTGAAAACGGGAATTCTTTTGAGTTAGTGATTTCCTTTCTTTCGACACCAAATGAATTTCTTCTTAGTCATTTTTCAGGGCATTTTTCAGATTCCCCTCTCCTTGCCTTTCGTCTGATTGCAGTCTTGAGTACAAAGCCTGTTTCTGTGTTGAATTATGCAGAGAGTTTTGGAATTTTTGTGTGATATTTGGTATGTTACACAAAATTCCATTTCTTTGCATCTTATGGAAACTGCAATTGCTGTTAACATTTAAGACATGAAGCAACAAGTTTCATACAATAAGAATTAGTCGGGCACCGGGCGTGGTGGTGCACGCCTGTAATCCCAGCACTCGGGAGGCTGAGGCAGGAGAATCAGTGTGAGTTCAAGACCAGCCTGGGCTACAAAAGTGAGCTCAAGACCAGCCTGAACTGCACAGAGAGACCTTGTCTAAAAAAGACCAAAAAAAAAAGACCAAAAAAAAAGAGAAAGAATTGGTCGGGCCAGTCATATAGCTCAGTGGATTAAAGCACCTGCAAGCAGGCACAGGGGCACAGATAAATTTCTTTTCCTCACTCCCTTTTCTGTCTAACGAGCATAAAACTTCGATCATTGAGAAGAAAATGGCACCACATCTTGTGCCAGCCCCACCGTCGGGTGTGCTGAGCCTGTGATGGAGTCCAGGCATGGTGTGCAGGGCTGTAATCCCAGTTTTAGGGAGGCAGAAATGAGACCCTGTAGGAAAAAAAAAAAAATAAAAAAAAGGTTGGGGGAAATGTGATCTTCTGGAGAACATTTACTTAAAAAAAAATGTAAAGGGGCCTGGCAGGATGGCTCAGTGGTCTAAAGTGCCTGCTTAGGAAAGCTTAGGCGGCTGCAGGGACTGAGGTTGATCCCTGGCACCACATGCTGTGCCAGTCCTGCCCTCAGGGCAGGCTGAGCCAGCCATAAAAAGAAATAAATAAACAAGCAAACAAAAGTTCTGAAACAAGAAAAAAAATGTCAAATATCTTTTCTCACAGTAATTTTTTATGTATGTGCCACTTCTACTGATGTTTAACACTATGAGAGCTTGAAGAATTGTAGGATAGGACTAGAAACTAGAGTATTCAGTTTAAAAAGTTCTTACTGAAGAGTGTTGATATTTGTAGAAGTAAGAAACAGAAAGAGGAGTAGATCTGTAAGATTTGTAAAAGTAATTTAAGGGCTGGCCAAAATAGCTCAGGCTATTAAAGCACATGCAAGGAAGGGCAGGAGCATGCTGTGCTCGCCGTGCCCCTGGGGCACACTGAGATGGCAATTGAGACTAGGCGTGGTGGCACATGACTGTAATCCCAGGTCTTTGGAGTCTATAAACAGGTGGATCACGGAGTCCAATCTAGTAGTGAGACCCTGAACACCCTGTAGACCCTTTCCTAAAATACAAAAAAAAAAAAAAAAAAAAAAAAAAAAAAAAAAAAAAAAAAAAAAAAAAGAACTAGTCACTAGTCACAATAGATTTTTCATACAAGGCTAGACAAAAGTGTGGAGTTCATAGATTATATAGCACACATAAATAGTTATAGTTTAACTGGCGTTAAATGTTGGCTAATATAGCTCCCTGAAGAACCCAATTTCTTTTTTTTTTTTTTTTTTTTTTTTTTTTTTTTTTTTTTTTTTTTGTCTTTTTGAGACAGGGTCTCGCTATGCAATATGCAGGTCAGGCTGGCCTTTAGTTCACTTTTGTAGCCCAGGTTGGTCTTGAACTCGCATTGATCCTCCTGCCTCAGCCTTCCAAGTGCTGGGATTACAGGTGTGCACCACCATGCCCGGCTAGAACCCAATCTCTTGACAAGTGAAAAACACTGAAAAACAGAAAGTCCTATTTTATTAGAATTAATGATTTACATTGCCTCATAGATGTTCATACGGGTTGTAAGTAGTACAGTTTAGACATGAGGAATAGACATCTGGTACCCATCTCAGCCATCTCAGTGGCAATTCTAAGATAATCTTTACTTTAACCAAAAGGGTTTAAGTATAGGAAAATAAATTTTGAATTAGGAAAACCCAGGATTTGTGTTTTGATATTAATGATGATTCAATTTGTGAACTGAGAAATATTATTTCACATTTATAATATAATACTCAACTCTATTGGACTAATATGTTTAAATATTTTTAGTGTTTCCATGGAAAAATCTTTTGCTTCCTTACCTACTGAATTTGTAGTAATAATATGCTAGGTAGGTTATTGTTTTATCTTCAGGAATACTTGACAACCAAGGTCTATCAATATTACTACACTGCATTTATGTCAGATTGTTCAATTATGACTAGAAAATATATTTAAGATTTTTGTTTCAGTTGAAAAGTAATAGATGACATTAAAGTATTTTTTTTTAATTTTCAGGAATACACTCAACCTATCCTGAAAACTTTAATTTTTTCTGCAAAGAGAAACATGAAAAATAGGAAATACATGCTGGTATTCAAGAGAAATCCAGTTGAGACATAGATAGAACAAGTGCTTTAATCAGTTTACATCAAATATAAAATGAATGATTTCCACGAAGAAAACACAACATATGCAAGAATGGATTGCATATATTGTCCTTTGTGTTCAAAAAGTGCATGATCATTTTCAAAGAGAGAATGAAGTCATTATCTTTCATGGACATTTTTTCTTAAAAATTATTGGTTACAGGAGAACTATAATCAAAATAAAGTAAAGAAAGCTATGTTATCCACTGCGCATAAGAACCAACTATGCTCTGAGAATATTCTTGGTAATAGATAAGGCATGGGCTGAAAACACAGTCCCACTCTGAACTAAAACAGGAGGCCAGTGGCGCCATGCAGCACAAGAGAAGAATCCTTCAAAGACTGGAGATACAGCTCAGTGCTAGAACCCTTGCCTGGCGGGCTTGAAGCACTGAGTCCACTCACCAGTACAATAAAATAGTGGTTTAGTAATCAAGATACAAAAATAAAGAATAATATATATTTAAATAATTAAGTAAGAAGGCCTATACAGTTTTTTTACAACACTAATACACAAGCTGACATTAATTAGTTAAACATCAATCTAACATGGAATACAAGAACTGTATTTCAAGATTGTTTTATTTTTGTAGTAATTAAAACATTGCAATAACAAGAAATCATATATACACAAATATGTAATTGTTTGTATAGTAACAATCTATATAAAAACTATTTATATAAGAAAAACTGTATTATGGTGAATGCAACTTTTCAATGAAGTGTTTTTTATAAGAGAATACCAATGACAATAAAAGCAGAAAAAATTACAAGAGATACAGAATTTCACTAAACAAAGTAATATTAATTTCACAATATTTGTTTTAATATATATATAGGGTTGTCTTCCAACAAGTTATTCATATTACCAAATATATGCATGTAAAATTAGAAGAAGAAATAAATGTACGATAAATTAAGAAAAGAAAAAGTACAAACAATTGATTAAAAAATAAAAAAAAGAAAAAGATAAAAGAAGGCAAAGCAAATTAAGTGTGTTACCTGTTCCCTTCCATAGACCAGCAGAAATGCACAGTACAGTGGTCCAAACCAACATACATACATACATACATACACAGATAAACTTACATACTTACATACACAGATAAACTTACATACACAGATAAACTTCTTTAGATACACAGATAAACTTCTTTTCCTCATTCCCTTTCCTGTCTAACTAGGATAAAACTTTGATCACTGAGAAGAAAGTAAATGCAACCCTCTGGCGAAAATTACACTGAGGCAGTAGGATCGGTGCGAGTTCGAGACCAGCCTGGGCTACAAAAGTGAGTTCAAGGCCAGCCTGAACTGCATAGTGAGACCCTGTCTCAAAAAGGCAAAAAAAAAAAGGAGTCAAGTATCTTTTCTTACAGCTACTTTTTATGTATGTACCACTTCTATTGATGTCTAACACTAATGAGACTTTGAAGCATTGCAGGATAGGACTAGTCACTGGGTACTCAGTTTAAAAAATTCTTACTGAGTAGTGCTTGATATTTGTGGATGTAAGAAATAGAACAAGGAGTAGATTGCTAAGATTTGTAAAAGTAATTTAAAGGCTGGCCAAAAGGCTCAGCAGATTAAAGCACCTGCAAGCAGGGTCAGGGGCTGGGTGTTCAATATATGGGCCTGCCCCCAGGGAGCACTGAGATGGCAAAGGGCACTTTGCATGGGAATATGCACCTATAATCCCAGCTCTTGTGAGGCAGATCACTATGATCTGCCTCTTGTGAGGCAGATCACAATCTAGTAGTGAGACCCTGAACACCTTGTAGACCCTTCCCTAAGAATACAAAATAATTATATATATATATATATATATATATATATATATATATACATACGTAATCTAATGAAACTTACATATAAACATTGATATGTTTTTCAAAAATCTCTGTGTTTCAAGATTATTTTAACAAGGAGACAGAATTTTAAATATACAAATTAAAATTAATAGAATAAAGTAAGTGGAAATTATAGAAATTACAGATTATATAAATCATCACACAAGTTACTATATGACGTTTAATAATTTCATTAGTTAAAGTTTAAAGATTCTAAATTTTGGACAGATTTTCTAATATGTTCATCTACAAATTTCTTTAGGTTATGTGAACTTGTGATTGTACCGTCTACAGTGTTTTTTCATATTAGAATTACATTAAAATATTTTTGTTTTATTCTGTGTTTTAATGGAGGTTTAATAATATTCTAGTGTCAGTGATAATTGAATTTACCTAAAATTATGCATTTTTATTTTTTGTAGGACCAGGGTTTGAACTCATAACCTTGCACTTGCCAGACAGGCACTTATGCCATGGAGCTAGCCCCAACTTACGCAAAATTGTCTCCACATAAATGGTAACTAATAACAGGGCAAATCTTCCCAAGGTAATTTGGAGTAGAATGACATGAATTCTTGTCAAACTATCATGGTGATTTTCTATCTATCTGGAATGTTCCTCTTTCTTTCAATATGTAGAACTCATGTTTTTAAGCACATGCTTATATCTTGATATCTTACCTAGCTAAGAAAACTCCCAAACTGCCATTAGATCAAGTGAGTAAATGTAGATCCTAAACAACTCTGAGATTCCGTCTGTATACTGGAAAAGGACATGTGAAAAGTGAACATTGTGGTGACACAGGAAGGGTACACACCGCAGCAGCAGGGAGTATACTTTCCACATGTCAGGGAAGTACAATTTCAAGTTAAATGGTCAGTAATGTCTTGTTTTTGTTTTGTTATATATATTATCACAACTTGTAAAACTTAACTGATGGTAGAAGATACTTTCCCAGTTCTTTCTGTGCCTGGCATCTAAACGTTAGCCCTTACACACGATGTTGCAGATGTTAAGATTTATACTTCCTATTTATGCCTCACAGTGTAAGCCTCAGTCCTCAATATAATGAAAATAATTTTTAAAAACCACTGTCAACATGAGAGTTTTGCAATGAATGAGAGAAAATGGTTTCACAGGTGAGCTGAGAAGCAGCTAGGTACTTCATACATTCCATTGTTTTCTCAAGTGTGTAAATGGCTTCAGCCTTTGGCTCAAAAATGTAAAACGGTAGTAAAATCTTCTAGATATTAGAAGTATTCGTTTGACAATCAATAAAAAGGTCAAGGGCCTTTTTTACTAAATAAGTCCCATCAGGGTGGTTCATTAACACAATTAGACAAAATGCAAGACTACTGCTTCAGCTACCATTTCATTTTAAAGCACTTTCTGACTTTCTGAATCAAGTTTAACACGGAAGACTATTCCTGACGATATAATGAATATGCAAATTAAAATGCACAGGTATCTCCAAGGGAAAAAAAAAAGGTAATTATTTAATCATTTTTCCTCTCCGTGTATGTGGTTGACAATTCTTAATTAAAAGGAGAAAAATGAGAAAAGTAAATGCATCACTAACATATATTTATCTCTCTTGTACAAAAATATGATAATAATTAATATTGAGTAACAAAATTAGATATTGAATATGTTACCCAGTTTTGCTAATAGGAATTTATACTGGTCAAAGGTTGTTATTTTAATTGGAAAACTTAATTAATAGTGATGAATACGATTTGTAAGTTTTTCACATCCTTGTTAACAAGCACCTTTGCCAGTTATTTTATTTTATTTATTTATTTATTTATTTATTTATTTACTTTTTGTCTTTTTGAGACAAGGTCTCACTGTGCAGTTCAGGCTGGCCTTGAGCTCATTTTTGTAGCCCAGGCTGGTCTCGAACTCGCACCGATCCTCCTGCCTCAGCCTCCCGAGTGCTGGGATTACAGGAGTGCGCCACCATGCCCGGCTTTGCCAGTTATTTTAAAGAGTGTGAAATGACAATATATCCTTATAAAATATGATAGCTGCAAGTACTATTTTCTTATCATTTATGAGTGGCAATACATTTACCAAGAAGTTTACATTTGTGAAAACTCGAACAATCGCTCAAGATTGAAGAGATACACTGAGAGTTTATTTGACATTTTATTATGAAAGTTCAGGAAGAGTTCATTTAGAGTTTAATGTGTAATCCATTGAAGTTTATGATGGAGTAAGCAAAAGATGTGACTATTGATTCTATCTCTATGTACTATCGGTCTTTTCAAGATTGTTGTGAGCAAACTGGCCTCTAGACTAATTTTTCTAACCTCTCAATGTCATTTATATAGTGTCTAAATGTTAAAATATTCAGTTCAGACAAATACGTGTTTTCCATTTTTAATTTGCATAACTCTACAGAATAAAACTTTTTTTTTTTTTAAATTAATGAATTCCCCAAGATACACAGGGTTGCCTGTGACTTCTGGGATTGAATTCAGTAAAGATTCATTTGCCATTGTTTTTATGTATTCACTCAGTGGTGCACTAAATTATCCCTCACTCAGAGATAAAGCTTCTGGCATGAGATATTCCAACTAGCCAATCAGTTTACCCAACTTAAACTAAAAATTCCATGCAGTCACTCAGAATGTTTTAATGATCCCCAAGAACTTGTGTGATCCCAGTGCCTCAGGAAAGTCACACACATACAATGCGTTACTTATGCAATACTTGCTTTTCTACACACTGTACACATTAAAGCAATAGAAATATTGCAGGTAATCTTCCGTATCAGCAACTAAAGGGTCCAAATTACACTAATATAGTGCCTAGTTCTTAACTGGAGTGATTTGTTATTCTGGGGAAAAGTTTCATTAACATAAACAAGACCTGATTATGCCCTTAAATTACTTACAATTAGGAGAGAAACAAAATCAGGCTACTGAAAGGGATGCCTCCTGGGATGGTGGAAATTGAAAACAGTCTTAGCAGTTTTTTAGAATTCAATAACATTTTACCTAAGGAAAATATTAACATAATGACATGCAAATTTTAGTTATAATATTCCTCAAAGGCAAACCAAATAAATAGTTAAAAGTATATACATAGTAAATTTATAAATACATGTAAGTATATACATATTTTATACAGATAAAATCTTTAATCCATACAATAAGAACATGTATAAATTGTGATATTCTTAAAAGATTTCAAAACATGCAATTGTACTTAAATTGATACATAATTTAACAAAAACTTACCTGTGATTTATGAAGAAATGTGATGGTTCATTGTTTTCCGTAAAAAATCTGTGATGTACATATGATTTCCACTTCCACCATAAAGATAATATAACAAAAATATAGAAAGTTTAAGTAGCTTAAATTACTTATGCCACACACTTAACAGGAGAGGTAGATTTAAAATCTAGATGTTTTGACATCTAGACTAATCTTTATCCTCCACAACACTGTTATAACCTTAGTTGGGGTAAATGGTGAGGAGTTCATGAAAGAATAGGTACATAGAAGCAGCTAGAAATAAACTTCTAGCTGCTGAAGAAGATGTGCTGGACTGCCAACTGGGGGACCAACTTGTAACACCCACGTGAACTGAGCTAGCACGGTACTGGGAGGCTGAGGCAGAGAGCATGAATGTAATATAAAGACAGGCAGAGAGATAGATGGAAGCTGTTGCTCTCTGCTCCCCTGTTTGGTCGGTTGCCTTCATTGAGATTGTTGCTATTCCACTGCCATGAACTGGATGCTCTCTGCCCTGTTCCACTCAGCCTTGTGCCAGCTGAATATGGACTGAAATCTCCAGTAGCTATGAGCTAAATAAACCTTTCCTTCCTTCATTTTGGGTGTCGGGTATTTGTCCCAGCAACGAGAGAAAAATAACTAAAACACAGGGTCTCACTACGTAGATCAGACTCGTAGTGATTTTTCTGTTTTCTAGCCTCCCAAGCTCTGGGATTACAGGTGCACACCACCATGTCCAGCGTCAATCACTGTCTTAGGTGTAGGGTTTGCACAGCACAGCAGGGGTCAAATCGTGGCCACTGAGCTCTGCCTAAGTAGGCACTTTAGTCCACTGAGCTCTCTGGCCAGTCCTAACTGGATTGTTCTTGTTGGAGAAAGTGCACAGGACCTGTTATTGTTTTTTTTTTTTAATTTATTTTTATTTTTTTCAATTTTTTATTGTTTAAATTTAACAATGATTATATTACATATTTTCATCATCAGATCAGTTTAGATTAATACATATAGGTATATAAGATTGATCAAACAATTA
>PVJA010002672.1:0-104034 GCA_004027025.1 Myocastor coypus
GGCTCAGCTCCCAGCGGTGGGGTTTGGGCTGGGCTGGGACAGGCCTGATTAAGTTTTTTCTAGTGCCTAATTTAATTGCTTTATTTTTTACCACTTTAGAGAGTCCAGGTGGGCAGCTTTTTTTACTGCCCCACATGCTTGTCTCCTGAGTTTGCTTTGGATGAATTAGATATCTGTGATTGCATCTTGGTGAAGCGTCTTCTCATTTTCTTTTCTTTTTTTTTTTAGTTTAATTCCTATGTTGACAGTTGTAAATTGCCTATGATGGATTGCTGTATTGCTAGTATTTGGAACTGTTTGAGCTGATGATCTCCCTGAGATATCTTCCAGGTGTGGCTTTTTTTCAGGTTTTGAGTCTGTTGCAGGATCCTTTGTCTTCAGTCTTTGTGGGATCAGAAGTTGCTTCCTGTTTGGCTCACTCTGATTATTTGGCACTATTCCATAATACTTTCTGTGACCCTCAGTCAGTCTTACTCTTGGAGTAGAAAGAAAAGCAGCTATTTAGTACAATCATGTCACTTTTGGCTATAGTGGTAGCATCAGCAATGAGAACAGAATCAAACACAGCCTAGAAAATGACAAACTGAGCTAACTGTTAGTTTTCTACCTTCAAATGGATGAATTAGATTTATGGTTATATAACAAAAACAAAACAAACCTTGAAATTCTATGCAGTATGCGAGTCCTTGACGTGTCAGTTTTGCCCTCAGCAGTTCAAATTTAAAATGGTTAGGCACAAAATAGGGAAGTGGAAGAAGAGGAAGAGATTAGAAATAAGGCTGAAGGATAAAGGGCGTCACACTAACTCTGGAAAACTGGTGCAAAAGATTGGAGGGAAAGAAAGAAGAAATAGATAAATAGAATAGAATAGTACTACAACCACAAGAAGACGAGAAATCACATTCACACTCATATACAAACTAAAACACTGAAGGAGAAAAAAGCAAAAACGAAAAGCAAAAAGCTAAGCCAAAGCCGCAACAACAACCAAAAAGGAGAGGAGGGATGGAGAGGTCCACTTCCAGGTATGCCTCCACTGTCACTGGTAGATAACATATGGAGGCTGTCTCAGTGACTCCTCCCCCATCGCTGGGACAAATACCTGCCACCCAAAATGAAGGAAGGAAGGGTTTATTTAGCTCATTTACTGGAGGTTTCAGTCCATACTGGGCTGGCTCTAATGCACACTGGCACATGGCAGAGGGCAACAGTTCATGGCAGTGGAATAGCAACAATGGCAACTGAGTGAGAGATAGAAGCAACAGTCACAACAAAGAGGAAGTTTCTCTCCCTAAATTGCATTCAGGCTATCACCCCAGGCTGGGGAAGATACACATATCCATAATCCCAGCAGTACTAAGACCCGTAACCCCAGTGGATCATGAGTTAGTCTCAAACTCTAGAAGTCCCCGCCCCATGACTAAATGAAGCTTTTGGGGGGACAACTAGACAAACCATAATAGAGTCCTGATCTGTGCCAGTGTATCCCAGGAAGCCAACAGTAGTTTTGTTGACAAGTTAGTGGATAATCTTAGCAAGCCTGCACCTTCTAGCTGAGACTAGACTCGTTCAGCATGCAGCCATGAGTGCACCTTCCATGGTCCTGAGTCCAACTGGCAGCCACTAGATGGAGCCCACAGCCACAGTGAGTTCTAAGTTCAACTGGCTCCTATCCAAGATGGCTCCTGGCCTATTGTGCTCTGGTACAGGATGACTGAGCCCTCAACACTTAACCACCAGCTGATACAGCCCTCCATGTCTACTGCTCCTCTCTACTGCTGTGTCCCTCCATTGAGATCTTCGTGATAACCAGCAGTCACTGTATGTTCACAGGTTTGATTTGCTCGTCTCGTACATTGTGTCTCATGTCAGGGAAAAGCCATCACCAGCTACCCCCTTCTTCACTGAAGTTTCTCTCTTTATCTGTGGGCTTCAGTTCATGCTTCCGATCTTTCCTGGGTGCAAGGGACCCACTTCCATCCTTGTCTTCCTCACACTGCTATATCTCAGTATCTGGATTTCAGCTCTCAAAGAGGCTCTTTCTCTGCTGCTTACCACTCCACCTTCTTGGTGCTTCTCCCTTATTTGGTTTTATATGTTGTTTAGGTATTGAAGATTTCCTGGGAGCATACATATCCAACCATTATTGCTACTTTTGGAGAATGGAATTTTGGCTGAGGAGCTAAGAGGAAAATATATGTTTACATTGTTAAATGTTCTTTCATAATTAAAAACCAAGGAAAAATTATAGCATTGCAAATATTCGCATGTGATAGTATCATTTACACTAAAATATAAATAAAGTAATTATTTTAAAAGCTAATAAATAGTATTCTCAGGGTTTGAACTCAGATCTCTTCCTTTTCACCATACCATCTTCTTCCAGAATGGATCTAGATGAGAAAATAGTATGTTTTTCCTGACTTTAAGGTCATGCATCACTGATGCAGTTATCAAATGAAGTCTCAAAGGCTCCTGTTTGGGAGATATTGAATAAAGAGTGGTGCTTTGAAATGGCTCAGGAAGATGACTACAGCCTTGAGAAGAGAAGCATCTAAAGATACTGGAAGCCTCTCTCTTACACTTCTGCATTTTACCAGAATAGCAAACTTCCATTTTGTTGATAGCTTCAAATTAGGTAGCAAATTTTCAGATAGTGAGGAGAAAGAGATCCTGGAAATGGCCATCTAGTAATTCAATCCCTGTTAATATAGTGGAACAAATATTAAGAGGAAAAAGAATACTATCTAGGATAATGGAATTATGAGCAATAAGCATTATGGTTTTTAAAAGAACAAATCATGCCAGACAAAGTTGATTGCTTTTTTGATTAGTAGACTAAGGGAATAAGGTAGATGTAATATATCTTGGTTTTAGCAAAGGGTTTGATAGTGTCTCATGAAATTTTACTCAGGAAATTAATTGAAAATGGCCTAGAGATGAGCACTGCTGCATGAACTTCAGCGTGGCAGCAGAGCTGCAGGAGGGAATGAGAAATGGCGCTGCATCCGAGTAGGAGAGGTGGGGCAGGGAGCTTCAGGTCAAGGGTCAGTTCTATTTAATTATTTCATTACTTCTCAGGAAGAAGAGGAGGCTGCTTTTACGTGAGTGAAATTTATAGTGTATCTTATCTATGTGCTTCAATAAAAATTACTCTGAAAGCTAGCAAGTCTGTGTAGTTTCCAATCCCAGCTGTAAAGATGCCCTGTTCATGCAGACAGTATTAAGCAGGTTCAGACTTACCTTCAGCTCTCATTCTCTGTAATGAACCAGGTGTAACTGTCTTAGCCAAGAGCTATTGTCTTTTCCTGCACATACTTCCTCTCTGCTTCAACACTAGAAAGCAGCCAGGATCCTAGAGCCTAACACAATGCTACTATCAATGATTTATTATCTACTGTGTGCCAGGATTGCCATGTATGTAAAGGTAAAGGATGTCATAAATACATTAGACATAAAAGAAAGTTCATGGTGTAAGGTAGGTAGCAGTTACATTAAGCTGCTAGTGGCATTGCTATAATCAATTTTAGGTAATATTCTATGGAAAAGCTGATGAAGAACATTCTATGGAAAACTGAGATGCGGGGAAGGTTGGGATAACCAGAGTTGGCCGAGGTTGCTTTCAAAGAGTAGGTGATACAAGGAATTTAAAGGTTTGGAAGAGTTCCTACATAGGATGGGGAAGAAACAGACCCTAGCCAGAGAATGGAGACTAATGGGTGGCATTTGACAAGTTTTCAGGGACTGTGAGTGCTCTATAACACTATTGTAGTAATCACATCAGCTCTAGGTATTGTTATGAAGACCAAGTACAGGTTTATTGATGCAAAGCAGAGCACAGCGCTGAGCATAGAATAAAGCCTCAGTAATTAGAAGTAATTATTCTGCTGCTGCTATTGATGATTATGGGCAGAGGCCCAGAGAAAGGTGAGATTATGGTGTAACATCAGGATGGAAACAATCAGCCTGTGCAGAGCAACCTTAGAAGTCATATTAAGAAATCCAGACTTTATTAGGCGGACCATAAAGAGACATTATTAGGTTTATAAGCAGAACAGTAACTTGGTTGTATCTTGTTTGATCAAGATCACTTAGGTAGTCATGGTGGAAACATGTGAGGGAAAGCACAGGCAAAAGAAGGCCACATAGGGTGTAAATTAATGATTGTTCTGTTGTGAAAAAATGCACATACACACACATGCACACACACATTCATGAGAGTTAGGATAGATATATAGATACTTTGTCTAACTTGATTGAGGATAAAAGTTTGCACTAATATTATTTAGACAAGGAAAAAAGGAGGCCACATAAAAGCCTACTCAAGGGACAAGTGAAGACCCAAACCTATTCCCAAATAGAAGTGGGGTTAGAAAGAAGGCTATTCATCTCAGGTATGTTTCGGTAGCTGAGGAAAATCACATCAGTGTTGACTTCATCATGTAGTCTGCGCAAGTAGGTTCTTACTAGCTCTCCTTTCTAAGAAATGAAACTTGGCAACAGAAAAATCATATCAAGAGGTTTTGTCTGTAGGCCCTCAGAAAGCTTTTAGAGCAGATTTATACAAATCACCCCTTTGAATTATCATTAGATTATCAATATCACCATTATTCCCATTGCTCATATAAGCAAGATGTCCACAGACCTACACTGAGGCCTACACTCCTGCCTCTCAGAAACATTAGCAACAGAAGCAGTGATCTGTAGGAGAAGCATTTCAGGTTATACCTGGGTGGGAATTAGGAAAGCTGTGCCAATCAGGAAAACATAAATAAAGAACCAAGAAATTAAGGTGTTTCTTACTGATAATTCCTTCCCTCTCTACTCCCTCTTGCTGTGTATCATTTCAATATAACAGAGAATACATTTCCAACATTCTCAGGGTAGTTGCAACATGGAGCTAAATATTTATTTTTCTATCTGCCATAGGCAAATGCTAAAGAGAAACATTATAAACATCTACATCCTAAACATATTAGGTTGTAGATTAGATCCATTAACTATGGTTTTCCTGGATGGCTACATGGAACAAGGCATAAACTTTGCCAAACTCTGGTGCCCAAAGCTAAATTTTATTCTGGATGCCTTTAAGCATGGAACAGAAGAAAATGAGAACTAGTTGAATATCCTGCCTGATTCATGGCTTGTTGCAAGAAGATATTCATTAAGTCTTTAGATATGTCACACACTGTGAGTCACCAGAGCTGCAGCCTGGCCCTCTTGAAATGATTCTTATGAGGTTGAATTCAATAGAGGGAAATTGCTGCTGAATCTCACAAATGCTGTCATCACTCGTATCCTTTCCTGGGTGAAAGCTGGTGAAAGAATTGGGGAGGGAGCGGAGGACGACGTCGGGAAGGAAAAGGGGATGGAAAGTAGTCATTTTTTGGACCAAGAATTACTTTAAAGCTTGACTAATTATGTTCACTTTGGCTCACCTGAAGTGATTAGCAAGAGTGGGCTTTCTGAAAATGTTTTACGTTAGCACAGTCAAGGCATTTTGACTTAAACTTCTTTCAGGGTCACCAAGACATAATCACTAGGTCATTTTGGAGTCATGTTTTATGGTTGCTTGGGAAGATGGACCTTACAGGTTTCCATGGGGGAAATTAAGTCCCTAGTTTAGTCTGATTTATGATCTCTTCAAGGAAATATAGGGATTGTTGAACCTAGGTTTGTGTGTGTCGCTCAGAGAGTGTGTGTGGTGGAGCGAGTGTTGCTCAGAGAGTGTGTGTGGTGGAGGAAGTATCAGTCTAATGTCAAACTTAGCTGTGAGTCATTTGTATAACTCAGTGTCTGGTTCCAGGCGAAGCAGCAAACAGCTCTTGAGCACCTCTGTCTACTGAGTACTGCTCGTGGCCTGGAGGGAAATACAGAGCAGGGAAAGGCATAGCCCATATTCCAGGTGGCTTATACGTTCATCAGACTGACAAAGCTAGCAAATGTAGCAGAAGTTGAAAATTGTGTTAGTCCTCTTATTGTCTGTAGGCAAGTAGCAGAGCTGAAATCATGGATGCTTATATTTCTGTGTAAAAATAATGAAGGATATTTGCTGAAAAAAAAAAGAGAGAGGAAGAGAGGACAAGTGAGGCCATTTATAATAGCTCCTTGCTGAGGGGTGAGAGTGGAATTGGTTAGAACTATAACAGCTATAATTCCCAATGTTCCCTTTGAGATTGTTCAAGTTTCTCAGTTGTAAGTCCCTGCTATTTATTGTTATACCCCTATCATAAATTTTAAGCACAGAAATTGCCTCACATAAGAAACCTTTTTGGTAAAATTCAGGAGCCAAATGTTTCTTCAAGGCCAACTTTTTATGTACATCAAATTGGGTACAAATGAGATAATCTACAAATTTGAATTTAAACATGGCTATGGACCTCTGGGAATTTTGGAGATCTGAATGAGAACTTTAGACTTCCACAATTTATAGACTTAGAGGTTCAAATTTGTCTTCTCTGATCCCACAGGGAAGGAGGCAAGCCCTTGTCAACTTGTAAGTTATGCATGTATGGAAAAGACACTGGTAAAAGACATAGTATGATACCTACTAAACATGTAAGAACACAGCACATGGTACATTTCTTACACTGATCTCTGTTGGGCCTCAGTTGGTGTGTGTGTGTGTGTGTGTGTACTATAAGTGATGCACATGACCCATTTCAGTAAGTGTGTATGTAGAGTAGTTGTAAGGACAATCATGTCAGACTTTTTGAGTTCAAATCTTGGCTCTATATTGCATGACTTTTGTAATGTTTTACATTATCTTTCACTTATGAAATGCAAATATAGCCCTAGCTTACAGGGTTGTAAGGATTAAATTATTGCTCATGTGGGGATTAAATGGTTTATACTTGGCAAGGGCTTAGAATAGCACCTGTGCGGCCTAAACTATCATTGGGGTTTTATTTTTGTATCAAAATTTAAAGTGATTGCACACTCAGGTGTCCCCACGATATTGCCATAAACCACTCTTATCCTCATCATAGAAGTGGAAACATTTATTTCTTTAGTCAGTAATGATGTAATGAACCAGACAGTGTGGTAGATCCCAAGAAAATGCTAATCACAGCATCAGTGTGATTGTAAAGCCTCTCTCTTGCCTACCTCTGGCTTAAGAACTCCTTCTAATTAGGATAAAGAAGGGAAGTGTGAGGGTGACCATGATATGATGAGGGACAGTGAAGTCAGACCGATCTGACTCTGCTGCTCTTCACATCTGTATGACATCATCAAGGTATTTAACTTCACACAGTCTTGGTTTCATCATCTATTAAAAAAAAAAACACAGTAATACCTTATGGCAGGGTTTTAATGAGATTTAAATAAATCAATATGATAGCCCTAGAACAGAGCTCAATAATGACCATGGATGTCTTTATTTTCTTCCCATAACTATGCTGAAAGAAGCCAGAGAAGAAGAGAGAGGCTGTGAGTCCTTGCAGCTGCCCAGGAAGACATCTGACCACAGTCCTCATGGGAGAAGCCAACCCAGTTTACAGGGTCAGCACTCATTTCCATGAGGGTAATTGTAGTGTACTTCCTCACCTTAGTGAGTCAGGGCAATACCCACATTTAGAGAGGGACATAAAATAGAGGAAAAAATGGAAACCTAAAGGATCCCAAAGAGAAAAAGCAGTGTGCCTTGCTACAACTCTTACATGTCTCATGAGAAGAAGAAGACTTTCAGCTTCACTTGAAATGGCTTCTCATCTGTCTGGCTACCTTTAGCCATGCTTTTACTCTCTCCATTCTATTCTCCTTCTCCTGTATATCTTGCCTTCTTTCCTCCCTCAGTGTAGCCCACTTCTCCTGCTCCATTTCTTTCAAAAGGAAAGAGGAAGCAGAGTCAAGCACTATTCTGTCTAAAGGTCCACAGAGTTGGGCAGCTTGTATCCAGGGGCTGATCGGAGCTCCACAGGTGACTTCCAGCTGAGTATGGCCTCTGGAGCTAGGAGCTAAGCCTTCCCACAAGTGGCCGACTTACCTTGGTCCCTGTTGGGCTATTTATTTCTGACTGTTATAAACAAATTAGGCACTGACGACTCAGGCTTTAAATTATTGTTAATGTTCACTGTCAGTCCACGTATGCTCTTACTTCCCAGGTCTATCATCCTCTGGGCTTGTCAGCAAGCTAGCCTGGGGGGTCTGTGAGCAGAGCTTGTGCTGTACCACATGCCCCACAAGCACCGTTCAGGACAGACTGTCCACACCTCCATTCACCACAGCAGTTTAGTGGGTTATTTGCTCAGGTAAAGGTCTCTCCAAATTATCCAAATTGCATACATTAAATAATTGCCCATTGATGATTATACTCCATCTCCAGCTCCTCTCACCTCCGTGAAGATTAGGAATTGGAGCCAAAATGTAAATTCTCTGTTCAGTGGTTGTTTCCTCCAGCAACCAGCTCCCATCATCCAAGGCTTGTTTTATATCCCAAAGGGAGGATGTCAATATTGTAAATGACAGACAATAATACTAACAGAGAGGATATATAAGCATATTAGGGCAAGGAAAAGGGAGACAGACAGGCTTAGGAGAGGAGGCACGAGGCCAGATGAAAACTAGGAAAGGATATAAAATGCATCAGGTAGAAAGAGAAAGACAGACGGAACAAGAAAACTAAGAGACAGACTGATCGTTTATATTAACATTTTATTTATGAATCCCAGGATTGCCAAATAAATATATATTCATACTTTCAGACATAAATTTCAAAATAAGTCCACTTTTCTGGAAAATGTGTATTGAGCTGGAGTAGATTCTTAGAAATGCTCTAGAAATTATCATCTTGGATGATAAATACTATGAATGGAATGATGGCTTATTTTGTGTAGTAGGCTGGGAGTGTTTATTAGTTTAATATCTTGTCTCTAGTCTTCACTCTGACAGAATAAATGATCTTTTCTCTGTCTGTCTTTGACATACAACACAATGGTTGGAGTTCTCACCCACCTTCTGGAGCTGCTTGTATGAAATATCCAGCCAGGCCTTGGGTCCAAGTCCCAGTCCTGAGCAATGCTAATGGCTCGCCACAGAGAGCCCATTCTGTGCTTTTAGCACACCCTCCAAGGCAGAGGAGCCCACCCTTGGGGGAAACCATATCCCTCATACACACTGGGCTTCCTACGAGCCTCACCTACTGATTGCCGCAAGATCCAAGATGCCATCTATAAATACAGCACTTATTTCATTAAGCAGCATTGTTCCCCATGAAACCACAAACCGCCCTATCAGTCACTAATGCTGTTGTTTGAGTGGGTTTATAGGATCCCAATCACTCTTGTTAGCTACTTACATCAGGCTCTGCACTGAATATGAATTCTGGAGGAGGTGGAGGAGAGGAAGCACAATTTTAGGTCACTGACTAGGCCTCGGGACGAGTGCTTTATCTTCATAATCCCTTATTCAACTGACGAGGAGAGGAGGGAGGACAGGTTTGAAGGCCCAGACAAAGATGTACATTGACTTGAGATAATGAGCCATTCCTCAATTTAGTTTTTTTTCCCTTTTTTTCCCCTGAAAATTGCATAATTTTGAATAAAATAGAAGATGCTTAAAAACCATAGCAGCCAAATACTAGTTTAAACTGGCTCAAATTGGGCATTAAACTTAGTTTCTATTTCAATGTTTAGAAACATTTTTATCTTGGTCTGTTCTCAGGGTGAGTATGTAATAAATATTATAATCTATGTATTATGTATTATGCAATACACATAATTAAAATTTTTATCACTTAAACCACCCTAGAAAGTAAATATGCTAGCATTAATATGCAGTCTAAATAACCACAGTCACTGATCTTATATATAGTATGTCTGCAAAAGATGCCAGTGTCCTTTGGGGCTAGGTCAGCTCTCAGAGGGTATCTATGAGTACTTTGTAAGCCATAGCTCTCTCTTATTTGAACAACGACTATGCACACCACTTGACATATTTTTCTGAAAGGGTTGTTTAGTAGAGGTTGGCAAATACTTGACATTTTTCTGGGAAAGGGCATGTGTTAGCTTTCTGTCACCATAGCAAATATATGAGACAAATCAACTTATAAGGAGAAAAGGTTTGTTTAGATCAAGAGTTTCAGCCTGTTATTGACTTCATTGTTTTACACTTCTGGCGAGACAACGCAATACAAAACACTGGCAAAGCATTGTTCACCTCCTGCCAGCTAGAAGAGAGGGAGGAAAGGAGGGAGGGAGGGAGGGAGAGAAGAGGAGAGGAGAGGAGAGGACAGGACAGGACAGGACAGGACAAAAGGGCAGAACAGGGCGGGGGAAGGAAGGGGAGGAGAAAGGAGGTGTAGGGAGGGGAGAACCAGGACTCCACAGTCCCATTTGAAGGCATGTCACCTGTCACTTAAAGATCTCCCACAAGGCTCTACCTTCGCCAAGCACCAAGCTGGGGCCCAGGCCTTACACAGACCTAAGTCTTTTGGGGGAGGGGAGGCACTCCAGTAGCAGGAGGCATCTTCGCTCAGATTTCGTAACTTCATTTTTTTTTTAATTAATTTATCTTTTTTTTCAATTTTTTTATTGTTTAAATTTAACAATGGTTATATTACATATTTTCATCATCAGATCAGTTTAGATTAATACATATATAGGTATATAAGATTGATCAAACAATTAAACATTAACCTTTCTAAATCCACATTACTTTTTTTTTTTCTTTTCCCCCTTCTTTTCTTTGAAAGTTGACATATTGCATATTCTCCTCACAACTTCAGAAGTGATGTGAAATGAGCATCTCTCCAGGCAGTCAGGCAGCTCATCTGAGCTAAAGGAAGCCCCAAGAGGTTAGCAGTGTAGAATCACTCCACGGCCAATCACTGAGAGAGGCGGTCCCTCCTGGAGTCTGGGCTAGGACCTCCGCAGGTTCACAGAAAGCTCTTGGTAACATATCACTCTGCTGCTCAGTTGAGGGATGCAGAGATGTGCTTCCGTTTTCTTTGTTTCTTGTAGAGTTAGGCCTTTGGCCTGGCTTGTGTGGATAGTGGGGGAGACAAGGATCACGGAGAAGTCCAGCAACTTTTTTCAGTTTTGAGTTCAGTCCCCCTTTCTGCTCCAGAGCAGAATGTAGTCGGCCTACAGAGGTGCCAGCCACCCCTCCAGCTGTTCAGTCAAGTAAGACAGATGCTCCATCTAGAAAGTGACCTGAAATGACTGGAAAAAATTAATTACCTTGCAGTGGAGCTAGTGATAAGTTTCTGGCTTGTTTTTTCTTTTCCTAATAACAGTTGCCAAGGTGTTTTTCTTTCTTTTGTGTGTGTGTGTATTTTTTTTTTTTTTTTTTTACATTTCCAATACTTGATATGATGTATATTGTGGTCCTCCTAGGAGTTATACAGAGTGCAGGGTGTAGATGCGATAATTTCTCTAATCATTATTGGTACAAAAAATTTCTTCTCATTGAACTAAGAGAAAGTAGTTGTATCCATAATCCAATGTTCCATCATTGCAGTGGGTTATTGGTACGGTGTTTTTCATTAGGGGCCTGAATCCTTCTTTTGTTACCAAAATAACCTCATTAGATGCAGTCTCATCATCACTTAGAAGGATCACACAACAAATCCCTGCCTCCTCTTCAGCCACGGGGACCTAACTTGTCATCATTCATTGCCTTCGAGAGGCTTCTTCCTACCCTCGGTATTTTATGTCCTTTCTTCAAGGTCTCTTTCAGAAGTGGCTTTCAGGCATACTTACCTGTAGACCCAAAGCTTTGGGTTGTTTTATTTTGTTGTCAGAAGAGTTATTTTGTGTTTACCGACCCAAGCATTTGTTGCAAAAATAAATAAATAAATAAATAAATAAAAATAGCCATGAGCATTCTGTATCCATACTCCCAGCTTCCTCACTTTCTTTGTCCAGGCACCTTGGGTGGACTCTCTGACATTTTTATTCACATCTGTAGGGTGCTTTACAGTATGGATGTCAATTTCAAAGATGTTTTGTGGTCTTTGCAACAACCCTAGGTGCCGATCTCATCTTATAGATGAAGTCTTGAGGCCCACAGAAGCAGCAGGTCCATTCTTACTTCTTTTGAAAGTCACAACTGGCATTAAAATCAGTTTCTACTGCAAATCAAGTGCTTTTTCTAACCAGCCACAGATGCCCCACAGTTCTCTCCTTTGCCATGTGACCTTTGCAGTCCAGGTGTTGTATTCTTCCTCATTCTTTCACTTTGTCGCTGGGGTTCTCCAAGAGCCTCTGACCCAACAATTGCATTCAAATCACCAATAATTGAGTGGGAGGGCAGAGACGCTGGATGACTAAGCATCCACCCAGTCAGCTCGCCCTGTGCTAATACAGGTGATGCAGCATGGGAGCTGATGCCCTAGTTTCTACTGCACACCTCGTGCAGTGCGCAGTGAAGGAGAGTGGGGAGGTGACAAAGGAAGCACCATGCTCTGCACATCAACAGGAAAACGTTTCTGAGCTGTGCTCCCTCAATGGTTTTATTCCACAAGCGAAATGGATTAGTGGGATGTTGAACGAGGAGCAAAGATAAGAACGTGTGATGCAGAGGCCTGGGCTTCAGTGCTTCAGCTCTCTCTCTGCACACAGAACGGTTCTGTCCCCCACCGTTCCCTGGAGTCAGAATCTCCCCCGAGAGAGTGCAGAGTTCAGCTCAGACTGCCTGGCTCTGAATCAGGATTTAACCACTTTCTATAAACAGGTCACTGGGAGGTATTTTGCATGCTTTAGGGCTAAAAATTGAGATAATAACAGTCTCCATTTCATTTGATTATTATACTAAAATATTATATGCATCCCTCATAGAAATGTCGGGCACACAGTATCTATCTAACATTTCCTAGTTCTATTACATGAACTAGGAACTAAGATACTACCATTTTCTTTCAGTATGTTGCCCCACACAGGAAGAAATGTACATATAGACGTTAGCTAGGTTTTAGATACATGCTTATAGTCATTAGTTCTCTTATTACTATACTGAAAGATAGAACTTTAAAGGGCTTCATTTGGAATGGCTGAGTAGTATTCGTGTAATGTTATCTTTGGAAGGTATTTTATTTTATTTTGGTACCAGGGATCAAACTCAGGACTTTGTGCTTGTCAGGCAAATGCTTTGGAAGGCATTTTAGATATTATTGAGTCAATTTCTCTACCACCTTAATTAGGTAGGTCACGTAAACCAAACTCCATTATAAATTTTCGTTTTGTTTTGCTTTGCTTTGCTTTCCTTTGCTTGTGATGAGGTTTCTCTGTGTAGCCCAGACTGAGCTTGAACTCATGGTAAGCCTCTTACTTCAGCCTCCTGAGTGTTGGAATTTTAACTGTATGCCACCCTACACTGGTACTCCATTTTAGACATTTGTCTCTAAGAACTTCATGTGTGTACATGTGTGAGTATGAGCACACACATGTATTTAGATTAGGTTCAATGAAATATTTAGAGTATACATTTACATTTGTATAATTCATTCTTTGCAGTGAATATGGTAACAGGTACATACCCACCTTCACAAAAGAGGGAAAAATGTTTCAGCACCACTAAAGTTTGTACATGCCTCCTCTGTATACATAAATTTGTACATACACATATGCTTTTAATCTGCCAACATGTGTTCACTTCAGCAGCACATATGGTAAAATACTAACCTGGAACAGAATTACATATTTCTTTTTTGTGTGTGTGTGTGGGAATGGGGTTTGAACTCTCAACCTTGTACTTGCCAGACAGGCACTTGTGCCATGGAGCTAACTCCCCAGCGCCAGAATTACATATTTCTATTGGAGAATGTTCAAACATAACCATAGAGTCTCAACTGCATTGAACCAATTTGCACTAATATATGCCTATAAATCCATTCATAGAGGAATGCAAAGAAAGAAAATTGAGATTTAGCCTAGCTATTTTCTACCCTTAGACTTAATCCTTCAGATAAGATGTTAGTCTCCATATTTTCATGTTTTCCTATAAAGAACATCTAGAACTTCCATAATTGTTCAAAGGCAGTGCCTATGAGTTTGATCACTGAAATGAATTGAGATTTTTCAATTCTACAGTCTGAGTGGCAGAGTCGAGAGGTCATGATCTTGAAACCCAGAGAATTGTCTTCTTGCCAAGGGACCGGTCCTCAGCCTCCCTGGACTTAGCATAATCAACCTGAGGACTTGCAAAGTACCTCATGATATCCGTTCTGAGATGTTGGTGTTAATACAGGATCTCCTGAGACACTGTTTTTAGTGTCTTTCCTAGTATCTGGGGAATTGGCTTGCAGCAGGTACTAAAGAGAGCTGGTGTATTGTCATTTACTAGTTTACTAGAAATCTTAATCTCTTTCCCAAACCACAAACTGCACAACATCCAATTAGGTGCACAAAATGTACAGTGCCCCATTTCTAAATCTCTAGAGTTCCTTCATGTCTCTGCGTTTAGGGCCTACCATCAGTTTTACAATATGAGAGTATTGCCAAGTTTCTACCTACTCATACATCTTAAGGTTATCTTTCTGTAACACAAAGAGCAGAACCTTTTTGGATTTTGAAAATCGATAAATCAGAGACCAGCATAGCTTCTTCTTTTAGTTTTTGCACTATCTAATTAGTATTTCTGAACATTCCTGAACTCTGTTCCTAGAAACCAATATGTAGTCTTTAGCAGCCTAGATCCATTCAGCTTTTTAAAATACCTTTAGTTGGTAGGACAAAAGATCTGGTTTTCTTAGCCAATAGTAAGCTAGCAGTGACAGAAACAGCCAGTTCATCATCTTATCTTTATTAACCCATATCAGAGTAATTGATGAAGTCTTCTTTTTTTCCAACATTGACTATAATCTTTAAATGGATTGATTCTGGGGCATTTCAGTTCCTTCCTTGACAGTGTCTTAAGGAGTTGAATGTGGATACAATCAATTTTTATTATCATTGTGTAGCTAATAGGGCTAAAAATAAGAACTTTTAATTTACTATGGCATGATTGATTATTCCAGAAGAATATGGAAATAACATTTTTAATATGCCTGAGAGCTTTAAAATTTTCATCCTCAAAACATTGCCACTTCCTGCAACTTTCTATCCACTAGTAAAATAGCTCAAGATTCATGACATTTGTTTTTTTCCTAGCTCCTAACCTCAATGTGTAGTCTCTATTTTCAGTGATCATATACAGTGTTCTCTGTCCACAAGCTTTATAAGCCAAATGTTCCTTGTTGTAGATGATGTCAATCCTTGTTGTGCTCTAAACAATTTCTGGGACCCACACTAGAACTAGAAGAGCCAAAGAAGCTCCCTAGAGCACTGATATTTGGGAATCTTTTCTCTAGACCAAAAGTACATCATCAGGACATAAGATCTATGCCAGAGTCCCCAAGATAGTGTGATAAACATATAAAATTATTATATATCTCATAAGCAAGACACTGGGCTAAGAATAAGGGGACATTATGCCTAATCCTAACTCTGGTCTTAATTTTGTAGAGCTGAGTTTTCTTGTCTATATTTGAATACTAACAGCCCATCTCGGAAGACTGGTGGAACATGCCAATACTGCTGGGTACATAATTTCATTTGTTAACTATCAAGTTCTATGCATTATATTTTGTATTCCATTTCATTTTACTTTTCCCCTATTTTGCATCATCTGCCTCCCATAGTACATATTTTCCCCAGTTTCTTTACCTTCTTATAAAACTTGGGTTATCTTTGGCAGTTGGGAAATGTTCATCATGCTGAATATTTACTTCACTGTTTCTTTGGGAGCTATTGAGGTGCTTAATCTTTGCAGTAACTTTGTAGGATACTTATTGTCCTGATCCTTTTATAGGCAAAGAAACTAATTTTTTAATTCAGTTACTGGTGGTATGCAAAAAAGCAGAGTTGTAATGTGAACTAAAGACCATCAAATTTCAGATCATTGTTCTTATAATACCTGAGGAAAGCCCCAAGTGGCTATATGGCAGCTTTCTTCTTTAGCATCAGTGTTTCTTATAATTTTCAAAATGTCTGGGGAAACTTTTGTGGTGGGAAGGTTGACTCTCAGTGGACACTTTCACTGTCCTCCCTTTTGATTTTAAATCATCATTGTACCAAAAAAATCATTGGTACTGTATAAGAGAACCTTAATCATTTTTTTTTTTACTTACTACCAGTGGGAGACCTTAAGCCAAGGCACAGAAACCTGAGGTCTGTGCTGTGAGAAATTATAATAAGGAATCTTGGAATTGATCTGTGAGCTTAAAAGATGTCTGACACCACGAGGTACTATTTTTCAAAAACATATTGATGCAGTAATGGAGAATAAACTACAAATTCATTTAAGAGAATCACTAAATTCACAGGGCAATGGAAGTTCTCTTAATTAACCTTCACTTTACCAAGTCACTTTATTAGCTGTTCCTCTGTAAAGTACCTTGATCGATTCTCGTAGCAGTACACACTTCGGGTCAACAGGCTGTTTTCCAGCACACCTGCATAGTCCTGCTGCCATCAATTCAGATGTTAGCTTCCAAGAGTTTGTTGTATTTGTTCTAAAAGATACTTATGGAGTAACAAAATTCAATTGCAAAGCAAGAAGAAAGCTTTTGTTTCAGTGGCAAGCTATTATTTGTTTACCAATTCAAGAAAAGGAAGCCAGGAATAAAGAGATTGCCGCTGGATGAGACTGAGCACAAAGGCTAGCTCTGCAGGTTGTCGCTTCACAACTGCAAGTGTCTGCTCTGTGGATGATACCTCCTCCAGCTGTGCGGGGCATAACATCTTACAGAACAGCTCTGGAAGGCTGTGGAGCTGGGTGTGAGTGAGCCGACTGTAAAAGTCAAAAAGACGAGCAAATATTTCTGTAAAGAAATCTCAACTGAAAGTGCTCTACAACTCTTTCAAAGCTTTGATTCCTCGGTATGTAAGCCTAAACTGAAAATTAGAAGCCATGTGTTAAGAGTATAGCAGTTAGAAGAAAACCCACAAAGGACCAACACCTTGATTCTATGTCAAGTGATTGGCATATGAGTGTGTGTGTGCGTGTGTGTGTGTGTGTGTGTGTGTGTGTGTGAAAACAGAATGTTTAAGGCCTTCCATTTTATGATTTTCTTATGTAACTTCCTTTTCTAGTATTGATTGTGCTGAAGGATCTTAGGGACTTCAGTCTTCGCTTTATGCATCCACCAGAAGATATTCAAAGGACAGCCACCCTCGTGTTAAGAAGGGCAGTGGAGAAAAGTTTTGAGGTTACAAAGGAGCTCTTTTGGTGGCACTCAGCTGGTCTTCAGGGAGTAATGCCATAATGGCCAGAGAGGGGGAGTGAAACTCTTGTAAATACCCGTGTCAGTTTCTAAGCATGCCCCAGCCTCCCCGAACAGCCCACGCCACTGTTGCTTCCAGAGCTCCAAGTCACCGTGAGGCGACTAGCCGACTCCGCATTCTCCATAATTACACCCAATTTTCCAATTGAATTATTGCATGATTTAATCCGTCTGCGGCATCTGGAGAGCATCAGCACTGCGCAGCTGTTGCAGCTTGAAGAGCTAATTGTTGCTAAGCGCATTAACAGTAGCCCCACTGCACCGCACCAGAGTCAGAAGCAAGGGGCACCAGCTTTCACTTCCCATTTTCCCTTCGGTTGGATCGCCAGGCAGAGGGACTGAAGGGTAGCACACATTTAAACCCTGTTAACATGGGGGCTTCGTCTGGCGTGGCCCCTGTCACTAAATGAAAGCCCCAAAGGGACTCAGATGCATCCCAGTGCTAGAATATTCAGAAACCAGAAAGCTCTTGTTTGGCATGTGGAAAATCATGCTAAATAAAATTAGGCTTGCAACTAAAAGCCCCAATGGAGAGGAGGCAGAGTATCACCAAAAAGTACTTGGAGGTCAGTTGTTGATGAGGAACCAAGACTTCGAAAGATCACTACTCCATCTTATTCCTGCTGATAACGAACCACATACCTGCTACTCTATCCATATGTTCAACTTACTTTGATATGATAGAGTAAAACATCTATTATTGTATGATCATTCTAAGGCTTGCTCCAGTCTAAAATACTCCCTGTTGGTCAACTATGATATTTTTGCTATTTGATAACTGTAAGTAAGAGGTCTGAGCTTCTGGAAGGCATGAGTTAAAAATCTTCCTATTTTCCTCTCTTCTTTGTAGTCTTAAGGATGTGGAGTTTGATTCCTAAAGGGCCTCAGTTCTTTTCTTAAACTTAGAGGTCTACAGAGATACTCTATTTCATATATGAAAGATAAAAATTATGAATTCTTGAAAAAATATCAATGATTTTATATATGAGCTGGGAGCTAATAAGGCAGAAAATTAGACCATGGAGAGCCAAATGGAAGGGCTAGAAGGTAGAAGTGTAACACCTGAAGAAGAGAATAGAAGGATTCAAAATGGAATATGGCACAGACCAGCAGAAAAGAAGAGGGGACCTCATGGGTTTATTCACACTAACTGTTGGGAGGTTAAGGAAGAGGATTCTGAACAGTGAAATTTCCTCACCGGTTCCTCCTCCAGTCTACGGAATGATGGTGGCTAAACTTATACCCCTTCCCCCTCAAGGAAATAAAAAGGTCACTCCAAGAGGAGATTGTCCAGCCTCAGAGACCCAACATATGATAGCTATGACTTGGTCCAGCCACCCTCCTGCGAAGTCTGCCTCAGTCCCTATTCATGCAGGTAGATTCCAGCTACTTTCTTCCAGTCTTAAAAAGACAACCAGAATGTCCTCAAACATTTGATGAGAGCAGGGCTAACACAAAATACAATGATGAAATTGTAGAAGAAAGTTAATACAGGTATTGGGAGGAGGTTAATTAATGCAGGGAATAGAAATAAATATTACACACATGAATGTTTACTTCAGTGTCAAGCACAGCTTAATTCCAAATTATAAGTCACATACAATTGAAAAATTTTAAAAAGCCGGGCGTGGTGGCGCACGCCTGTAATCCCAGCACTTGGGAGGCTGAGGCAGGAGGATCGGTGTGAGTTCGAGACCAGCCTGGGCTACAAAAGTGAGCACAAGGCCAGCCTGAACTGCATAGCGAGACCCTGTCTCAAAAAGACCAAAAAAAAAAAAAAAACAATTGAAAAATTTTAGAATAAGAAATATATATCTTGCAGAAGAAAACATAGGTTATAAATGACAAGAAATCACTACATCATTTGCCTTAATGTGCAACTTGGGGATGTAGAAAATCAGTAGATAAATCTGTTCAAAATCCTAATGGAAATTTTTAACTTCAGATTCTATACTCTGTGATGCTGCTATTAAATATAAGATGAAGAATTCTTTAATGCACATAAAGTCACAAAAGGTTTACTTCTGAAGCACCCTTTCTTAAAAAAGACCCTGGAGGGTATGCCACATTAAAGTAAAGGAATAGAATAAGGAACAAGAAAACATGGGAGCTAGAGTTAGAAGATCTATCCCAGAATGGAGATAAAGAGAATGTCCAGCACAACAGGAAGCAAGTATTTGCTAAGGGGAATTAAAAGCGTTACATGCTACAACATGCCTGAAGTTTGAAATCATAACTGAAAAAACCCAGTCTCCAAAGGACAGAAAATATAAAGGTGCTTGCCAGCAACAAGGGGATTGGAAGAGTGAAGAATCGGTGCTTAATGAATAGAGGGTTTCAGTCTGGGAAGACGGAGGGAACTCAGGAGATGAGTGGTGGTGAGAGCTGCACACCGGTGTAAAGGCACTCCGTGCATAGCTTCACTGCATGTGCACTTAAAAGTGGATGAAATGCAAAACCGATGCAGTATCTATATAACATAGATATCAAGGAAGAAGAATTGAGCATTGGCTTCCTAATCAGGGGAGATTAAGAAGGAAGGATAGTTTCTTTATGTTACAAGCCTAGAGTACCAGTTGACTTCTTCAACCATCTGTGAAATACATTTTTGTAATTAAAATTAAGAAAAATCTAGAACTAAAGCTTAGTTGTGAAGGACATTCCCAGCCAAGGGAACCGCATGAGCGAAGTTTGGGGGAGGAAGCTGCATGGGGGTAACCTTAAGCTCCCTGTTCCTGGAGGGTGCTGAATAATATGAACGAAGAAGTAGGGGTGCTGTTCTCTGCAGCAGCAGCGTCTGCTGCCCATGGTGAGGTGTCTGCTTATAGATGCATTTGATCTTTGTCATTTTTAAAAATTTATTTTTATTATAATTTTATCTTAGTATATATTTGCAATACATAATGATCACATTCATCATGGGGTATGTGTACATGTACACAACCCACTTTAATTCTCTTTTTGTCTGTCTCCTCCCTATAACGCATTTACAAAGCACTACCGCTGTTTTTGCCTTCAATTTTTCTCTTCCTTGCTCAGTTGATGAGCATTGGTTGCTTTTTTACCCAAGATTTAGATATTACAAATTGTGCTGCTATAACCTGGGTGCTCATATACTGCTGTGGTATGATGTGTCTAATTATTCTGGGAAGATACCCAGAGGGGGAATAGCTGGGTTGAATGGGGCCTCCAACCCTAACTTTGTGAGGAATCTCCACACTGATTTCCGTAGTGGATGTACCAGTCTACACTCCCACCAACAATGGAGAAGGGTTCTTTTATACCCACAGCCCCTCAAGCATTTGTTATTGGTTGTTATGTATTTATTTATTTATTTGTTTATATATTTATTTATTTCAGAACCAGGGATTGAGCTCAGGTCCTTGCGTTTGCTAGGCAAGTGCTTATTCTTCTGAGCTCTCTCCCCAGCTTCTTGGTTGATTTTTTTTTTTTTTTTTAATGATGATGATAGCCGTTCTTACTGAGGTGAGACAAAAATCTCAGCATTGTCTTAATTTGCATTTCTTAAATGATCAATGATATTGAACATTTTTTCATGTATTTTTTTTTTATTTGTATTTCTTCTCCGAGTAGGGTGTAAGCATTTCAGATGTCCATTTCTGAATGGAGTCTTTGAATTTGGAGGAGCTGAGCCTCTTCAATTCTTTCTACATTCTGCATAGAAGTCCTTTGTCTGAGGGATGGTTGGCTACGCTTTATTTTCCCCAATTCATAGCTTGCCATTTCACTCTGTTGGCGATTTCCTTTGATTTGTAAAACTTTTCAATAAAATGAGATCCTAGTTGTTGATCCTTTGAGGTATTCCCCCCTGCAGTTTGCTTTTTGCTCATGAACTCTCTGCCTACCCCTATGTCTTCAAGATAAAAGTTATATATTTAACTGTAAAATTATTGTCCTTTTAGGAAGAAAGATACATTACTTTTTAGTTTATGGTAATGATAGTAATTTCATTCCCATAATATATAGTTAAGTTTTATAAATGAATGTGAGCTAATTTTAAGGAAAACAGTAAGTGCATAATAAAAAGATATGCAAATGAAGTAAGAAGTCATGAAGGAAGTCTATATATGATCAAGGTAGAGGAAACACTTCTCCAGACAATAAGGGCCTCTTGATGGTTGCTATGC
The DNA here is from genome assembly GCA_004027025.1 of Myocastor coypus. Classification (NCBI taxonomy): domain Eukaryota; kingdom Metazoa; phylum Chordata; class Mammalia; order Rodentia; family Myocastoridae; genus Myocastor; species Myocastor coypus. The sequence continues at coordinate 21,412 of PVJA010002672.1, forward strand.
TTTTGATTAGCAGTCATCATGCTTGGGATAAACCTCACAAGTGACAGTGCTCCCACATGCAAAGCTCTTGATGGCCACTGCAAAGAGGAGCACGTAGGCCTAGAGCGGGTACTGGAGTACTGGGCTCATCCAGGACTATGAACTCCACTCCACAGCTCCCTGGGCTCTGGGGCTTTTTCAGAGACTCTAGTGAGGTGGGTCGGGGCTACAAATGGAGATGCTGTGTACACTACATGGATCCATCTGCTACATGGATTCAAAAGGGGTCGCCGCTAAAAGTAAAAGTCTGCAAGTCACTGAGATAGGTCCTGCTAGGTGGATGGGAATGAGGAAGGCTGAGTATGGGCAGCCCAGCTGAGAAGCTGCTGCAAGCGGCCTACCCAGATATTGTACAGGCCAGGCCTGGGAGTATGCAGGGAGAGAACGTGGAACGTGAGACATCAGAGACTCGGGGCTTAAAAGCTCAGAATTCTGCCCAGGGCACACCTCATCTGAACTGGAATTGTAACATTTACAAAGAAATAAACAGCCTAGAGAACAATCCACCCAAATAAAGTAGTGATGGCAGTTCATTGCTACAGTGAATCCTTCCATACTAGTGACACTGTTAGGAACAGTGGTACTAGAAATCTATTTTACTACGCCCAGTAAAAGATGGAACCGGAAGAGGAGCCATACGCTACAGTAGGAGGATTTGTTTATTTATTTGGTTGGTTTTTTGTTTGTTAGTATTTTTAGGGAAGAGTTTATAGGGTGTTGTTCAGGATCTCACTGCTAGATCAGACTTGTAGTGATCCACCTGTTTACAGCTCCCAAGAGCTGAGGTTACAGGCATGTACCACTACACCCAATTTCAATTGTCTCAGCGCACCCCAGGAGCAGGGCTGGCATGGCTGGCCTGTGGATCAAACCCTCAGCCCCTGCACCTGCTTCCAGGTGCTTTAATGCACTGAGCTATTTGGCCAGCCCTTGTAGTAGGAGGATTTGGAGCCATTCATTAATTCACTCATTTGTTCCACAATTATTTATTCAAAAGATTTATCTAGCACAGCAGTGCACAGAAGTGTTCTGGAGACTCATCATCGGACGAAGCTAACATCAATTCTTACTTTCAAAGCATTTATATGCTCATAGGGACAGATCAAAATGTGTAAAATATACAGTGTTGGAAGACAGAGCTCTATAGAGGATTGTAGGAAGGAAAATGGTAGTGATGGGGTGTGATTTTTTTCATGCGATCTGTTAAAGCCTTTTGGGAGGGTGATGTGTGAACAAAGCCTTTAATGAGGTAAGATAATGACCCATCTTGGAAAAGAACACTTCTACAGAGGGAGCAAGCACAAAATCCTGACGTGGGAAAATGTCTGGAATATACCAGAAACAGTGAAGAGTCTTCTGTGGCTCTAGTAGAATAAGGCAGGAAAGAAGCAGTAAGAAATGACCTCAGGAGTTTCAGGGACAGATCATAAGGGCCTTGACAACTACCACAAGGACCTTGGCTTATGCTCTTAGAGAAGTGGAAAGCCATGGGATATGTGGCGGGAAATGCTGATGTGCTGTAGTATAAGTTTCGAAAGGATCCCATTAGCTGTTCTTCTGAGATGAGACTGCAGTGCACTAAGAGCTGGGCACAGAGGTGCACACAGGCTGTTTGCAAGATGCTAGACAAGAAAAGAAGGGAACTGGAATAAGGTGTCATTAGGACAGGTAGCAAAGGGTGATTAGATTTGAGATGAAGTTGTTACTTTAGATTAGAATAGAAAGAGGAAGAAACAAGAATGACCTCAGTGGCTTGGGTCTGGAAGGATGGAGTTGCAATTAATCAGCATTATAAATAGCTACATGTAGATCAAGTTTATTTAAGTGGATCCTGAATCTAGGTCTTAACATAGAAAATGTGAAGCATCCAATCCATAGCAATGTTCAAATGACATCATGAGAAGGTAGGGAGACAAATGGCCCTGGAAGTTGGGGCAATAATCTCAGCTAAAAATACAACTTCCAAGTATTCAATAGGAAAGTACTATTTACATCCATGAAACTGCACGAAGATCCCCCAAGGAAATGAACATAGCTGAAGCCCCAGCCAACTTCAGCATTAGTAAGGTTGGCAGATAAAGCAAAAGAAATAAAAAAGATGGCGAGTTAGGAAGAAAACTGGCCTCACTTCATGGAAGTCAAATGGAGAAAGCATGAGTATGCAAATGACCAATTGCTGATAAATGCCACAGAAATGTGTCAGAGTCGTGAGGACTGGCTAGTGGACATTAGTAGCATGTTTATTCCTTGGTGGAAACAACTGGGGTGGTTAGAAGGGGTAAAAAGGCTGGGTTCTGGGCTCTGACTGGCTGACCATGGGTAAATTGCACAACTCCTCATTTTTCAAGTGAAGGTGTTTGAATGAAAGTTTCCCAAAGCTAAACTCTAGCTCTGAAATAGAAAGATGTTATGATTATTCGAAAGCATCAGATTCTATTCTTTTTGTCAAACATGTTACCACAGAAATTTGGGATCCAGAGCTGCATGGGAAGCCTCCCTGTTCTCGGAATAAGGAACAGTGAGTGACTAGACAGGACATCAGCAAGCCGGTGACAGGGTGTTTCATGAAAGAGGCCAAGTTAGTCTGTAGTTTAAGACATTTTAACACACCATGCAATACACACACATGATTTCTGGTGTTTTCCCATAAAGAACTCTCATTTCTAGTATTCTCATTTTTTTCATCCATAGGTAGTATTGATGGTATTTAATTAAGATTTCTAGACTCTGGTAAAATTTGCATTAGTAATTTCCTGAAACAAAGTCTGCACACTGATAATTTCATTTTTCCAATAGATGTACTTACCTACTACCACCTGGTGGTAGTAAAAAATATTATAGATTAGAGCAAAGAAAAGCAAAGGCTCTTATCTTTGGCTCCCTGCCTCTCAGGTTTGTATAATGGCCTTTCTTGGCAATCTTGGCACTAGAATGTCTTCAGACCTCGGCATTTGAAGCACAGTATGGAGAACTGAACATCTGGCACTTGGTCTGGCATTTTAAATCCAAAGCCAATGAAACAGTCACACTGACGGCTTGCCAGATATTCCTGGGAAAACCAACTAAGGAAATCAGGGCCATTAAGATGAGTCTCAGTATTCTAAAACCACTTTAACTCCATATTTAATGAATTATTATGAAAAGATTATTTTAAAATGTTACCTTTTGGATGAACAAATTATTGATAGTAGAGATTGAGCTTTTGGTTAAGGTCTTCCGTCTGTGTTAGAGACCAACTGTGACATTTTTGGCTGCTAAGCATGGACTTCTCTAAATTATTAGCAAACACAGTGTCTAGCAATTGGATTCCTACATGAGTTGGAAAGGTTTAGTTTTCCCTGTAGAGACAAGGGTAACACCTTTAATTTGAAAAATATATGGGATTTATCCTATTGTTGCAAGGAGACACCAACACTACCGTAATTTCGCTGTTTCTGGAAACACTGTGAAGGCAGCTAGGAGCAAAGAATAAAAAAAGATAGCAAGGGACTTCGGGATTTCTATTCCTGGAGCATCCCTATTTTCTTTCCTCAATAATCTGATTCTCTGAACCAGCTGAGAGGCTCCAAGTCACAATCTAAAGCCATGGTAATGAATGTTTTACCCTAAACATCCCTAGGTCTCACGGCCAAATCGAAGCAGGGAATAAAAGATATTGTTCTACCTCAATAGAAAGAAACGATTGAACATCATATAAATTTAAGGTCACCTAAAAATGATAAATAACATGGATGTTTACTTCAAGGAACAGTTTTATGAAAATGCATAGAAGCTTTTAATTGTATTATTTCATTTTGCTAATTATAGAAGAAAATGAGAGAGGGCCAGCCAGATAGCTCAATGGATTAAAGCACCTGCTTAGGCAGATACAGGGACCGGGGCTCAATCCCAGCGTGCCCTGCCAGCCCTGCTCCCAGGGTGCACTGAGCCTGAAGTTAAGACTGGGTGTAGTGGTGCACACCTGTAATCCCAGCATTTGGGAGGCTGAAAACAGGAGAATTACCACGAATCTGATCTGTGTAGTGAGACCCTGTAGATCTTGTACTAAATACAATAATAATAATAATGACGATGATGATGATGATGATGATAATGAGGCAAATGAGAGGAAATGAACAAGAAAAGCTAATGAAACAGCTAGCGAAATATATATTGAGAGAGAGAGGGGAGAGAGAGAGAGAGAGAGAGAGAGAGAGAGAGAGAGAACTATCCTTTCAGTTGGAGAGCAATATGAAAGCATTTGAAACCTGAAATTGCCTCAGTTAAGGCAGCGGGAAGTAGGGGTATTTAGTGACACAGGTGTGCAATGATGCAGTTTTGCATGGAAAAGGGGGAAGGGTGACACGGTTGAGCGAAGCTGTGAATTACAAGAGCCAGTCTCCGTGGTCCTTTCATGTCAAAATGGAATGGCTCATGAACTTTGACTGCAGAAATATGGTCTACTCTTCTCCACTTCGCATGCAAACCGAACGCTTATCGCTCCCAAATCTGAAAAGAATAGTGCAGAGCTGCAGCCAGAACCTGGCTCTCCTAATCATCAGGGTGATTTCCTTCCCAATGTTTCAATGGAATTCTTAATTCATTGTTAAAGTCTATGACTTCAGAAACATGTCTGCACAAGGGCGGCAGAGACTGCTGTGAAGGACAAATGGTCTGGGGTGGGGAATGTCCAAAAGGAATCTACAGCTCTACTATGTTAATTTTAGAGTGTCCAACAAAACACCTTGGGGTCTTCCCCTTCCTCATCTTGGCCCTTTTTATCCAAACCTATGCCTTCCGTTTTTACCTCTAGCCTAATAATTCTGCAAACCTCTACCTTCAGAAGTTCCTAATTTCCAACTATACATTTCCAGTTGCCTTCTGAACATTTCCTCCTGAATTCCTAGTGACATCTCCACTTGAACATGCCCAAACTGAAATTACTACTTTACTTCAAATTTACCTTTGTGCAAAGTCCCATGAGATTCACTTCCAAACTTAGAGCACTGCTTTTACATCTTTCTCCTTCCTGCAAACACGGGAGCTGCTACACAGCCAGTGCCATCTTTTCCTTATCACTTTCTTCCTTTCTGTTCATCTTTTTCTCAGGCACTCATTGTCTTTCATCAATGCTTTTGAGATGCCTTTTCTTTGAGTTTGCCTTTGAGTTTTCAGCACATATTTCTTTTTTATCAGTATGTTCTTCCATCACCTCAGACCTGGGTGTCGTTCCTCTATGAAGCTTCTAGCTTTGCATATTGAATGAAGTTCATATTTCTTAGCGTTCCAAGACCTGTACAATTTTTATGATAATTTTATTAGTTATCTGCATATAAAGGCCATTCAAGTCAACCTGTTATACTCACATGTTGACACATCAAATATGGTAATCACTTTGTCTTTGTATATTCTGTTCCCTTTGCTGGTGGTTTGCTTTCTTTCCAGTGGCATCCTGGAAAATTTAGCACTTACCATCTTCACTTTTCAATGCATATTTCAAGCCAGTCATGACCCTAAGGAACCTTTAGTATTTTCTCCATATCAAGAGATGCTCTTCTTCGGTTTTCCACCACACCATATTATCTTTTCAAAATTTCACTTGTTATTTTGTTTTAGAGAGTATTATCCCTGATATTTAAATAGCTAATAAACTATGTGTTCCTAGAGGAAAAGGAAAGATGAAATTTAAACTCATCTCTTATGAACTTGGCTTATCATACGAAGTAGGTATTCAGTAAATGTTAGTTGGGCAAATGACTGAATGAATATTGGGAAAAAATCAGTAAACACATTGGAACTGCGAGGTAGAGGTAGAGAGTTGAAAATTGCTCATATAGTGCTGATAAAAAATTTTAGCACATTCCACTGTTGTTTCTTATTTTATTTTATTTTACCTAAAAAAAAAAAAAAAAAAGAAGGAAGAAGGCAAGATTCAGTTCTGAGGTAGGAGGGAAACAGCAGAACGTATCCCACATGAGAGGGACTCCAGAAGTTAAAAAAGGAGAAAGATAAATAGTACTCCTAAGGGAAATTTATGCAGTCCCATACTGGCAGTGAGGCCCTGACTATATAGTATTTATATATTTTAAAGATATATGCACAAGATGTTAGTACTTCCTTTATTGTTTATCTCCCAATATATTCATGCACCAGCACAATTCAGGACTTGATTTACCTTTGCTTACTGGGCTTCTTTTCTCTGAGCTTGTTTATGGCTGTGAGAGAGGCATTGTGTCCTCGCTGGTACAGGACAACCAAATTGCAGTCTAGACACAGCCAGCAAGTTACTGTGATGCTTCTCTTTAGTTGGTTTCTTCCGCAACTGCCAAGATTTCCTCACACGGGGATCAAGCGTGAAAGATGGAGTCCTGGATTCAAGCTTCTGAAACTGTAATGCACACCCAAACCATTTTCTGCTACAAAAGTAGATTCTGAGATTCTGTGTATATCATAAGCACTCAGGCTGACCACACTAGTCTAAGGTCCTAAACTTCTGAAGATAGAAGGAAACACAAAGTCCACTCAAGCCTCAGATGACCATTGGAATCCCTTGGGAGCATCCGGGAATACACTTTAGGCTCTTCTCCTGCACAACCTGTGAGTCCTGGAGGGCTTCCGACCTGTGAATTTCTAGTAAATTCCCTAGCTCAGTCTCATGTACACTTGAGACTGACCTCCAACTAGTAAATCGGTCAGACCTCCTACTAGTAAATAGCAGAACCAAGAAGCAAGGCTCAAAGAGTGATTTAACTCATGAGAGGAGACTTCGTTGATATGAGGAACGTTTTCCCTCAAGAATAACTTCTGGGTGTTTTGTTATCCTAAATGATACTCCCTTTTAAAGCTACAGATAAACTGAATGTTGTGTATAATTTATTTCTTAAAAGCTACTATCATGAAAAACCAATTTTTCTGCCTCTTTTAAAATGATAAATACTCTAGATTATTTTAGCTTGGTCCTAATGGTAGGGGGTGTTATTGGTGATGGTAAGGAATGGCTATTAAGCAATTATGTTATTCAAACACATCATCATTATTATTACCAAGATGAGTGGACTCATTATAATTGAATAATAAAAGCATGAATGACTTTGCATTGTTATTAGTGTCTGTCTCGTGGTCCCTGCCTTTCCCAGGGGCTGTTGTGTTCAGCAGATATGATTCATAATGTACCATACTAGCAGTGCTAAACTTGCAGGCTCTCAGTTTGGTTTTTAGAATCCAAGATGGTCCTCTTTTCTTTTCTGGCACCAACACATTGCTCGTTCAGGATTCTTGCACTCAGATGACCTACCCTAGGGAGGACTCCAGTCTCCCAGATCCTACTTTTATTACCCTCCCTTCTCTTCTCCCCATAGGAGCTAGTGATCAGCAGAACTGGGAGCTGATATTATAATTCTTTTACTTGAAACCTGGCCATGGATGCCTGTTGCTTTTAGGATAAAATGTAAATCCTTGGTGAGTCTTCCCAGATCCTTAATAAACTCTCCTGCTTCCTTCCCCATTTCTGACCATTCTTCTTTTCACCATATTGCTTTCAGTTTCTGGAATGTTTTTACATGTCTCTGACCTAAGACAGCTGAGCATACAATTTTTCCTATTTATAAGGCTCTTTCCCCAACTATTTCTTTCTCTTCCTTGAGAAGAGATCTCAAGCTGAAATTTCTAATTGCTGAAAGAACCTTCTCTGAACACCAGACAAATCCACCACTCCCATCAGTCCTTTTCCATAACACCAGGTACTTCTCAATTGCTAATTATCTACACCAGCAATCACTTGCTTACTGTTTTTTTTGTTTGTTTGTTTTGTTTTGTTTTTCTTGGCTATTGATAAGCCACAGAAGTGTATGACTATCTTTTTAAAATTCATCCTCCATTGTCCAACACACACCTGGCACATGGCATATCCTTAGCAGTTACTTGCTGACAGAATGAATGTTAACACCCTACCAGGTACCTGAACTTACAATGGAGAATGCCAAAGACATAAGAAGGAGCTAAGGACACTGAGTCTCCCTCTCCCTCTGTCAAATTCCCAGTTAGGTCTGAGCTGCCTTTTCCATAGCCACATTTTTCCTATCCATTTAGAGTGTTTCAAAAAGCATAAGTCATTAAAATATATTGTATCCCTAAATTGAACATAAAGCTCCAGCACATTTGATCATATTTCCTAGAACCACTGGGATGCCTGGATGAACCTACACAAATCTCAGCACTTTGTTGTGGGGATGTTGTTGAGGACTCCCTTTCCTACAACACTCCATATCCCCTGCCTGTGTAAAGATAACCTAAACTATGTCATGGTAAGCTTTGCTTCCTTGGGAACCTTATAGTTTCTGATACTCCCTGAATTCGTGTACCATGTTTTCTCTCTCAGCTTTTGCTACTGGGAAGTTCATTCTCTCAGCTAAACTTTTGTGACCATAGAGCCTGAGGCCCACACACTCACAGTATGAGGTTGCCCTGGTTTTGATTTTCTGTCCTAGATACATTTTCTCTGGTCCTCAATTACTAAATAATGTATAGGTATCTTCCTTAGAGTATGAAGTCTTGTAAGTTTCCCCAGGGCTTTGGTGGATGTGGCAGAGACATACAGGAAAGAAAAGAAATTCTACAAGTGTTAAGGGTTCCTTTCTGCAGGTGGCACTGGCACGAGTGATGAGCAGAAAGAGCCCTGCTGGAAAAGGTGTTCCTCATTCTCACAAGGACATGGCAGGATTCTAGGAAAGGGACCAGTCTGGAACAGAATGCTGATGTGATTTTGTTCCTCACATTTTGTTGAAACTCTCCTCAAGGGACGCAGAAGTATGTGTGACTCTGACCTTTACTTAGAGTCTAACTCCTTTTCTAGGAAGTCACTAAACAGAGTGAGCTCAAAAATCTATCCCACGTTAGTATGTGAAAGCTAAATCTTCACTGTGACACAAACTTCTGTCCCAAGGTCAGAATTAGAGTGCTTTTGTAGGCAATACTGTAATTTTAGCCATTCTTTGGTTCACCCACCGTAAGTGTCAAACATTGCCATGGAAACATTTGCATTAAGAAAGTGACATTTGTCTTTATCTCCAAGGGAAGCAGGAGTGAGCGTGGGGTCCACAGGCACCATGTGCCAGACACTATGTAGGGGTCTTTAAGGAGCTGATTTAAATCCCAGACCACCTAGGAAGGAGCCTCATTCTCAATAGATTCGGGGAGAGACTTGAGCAAGTTCACCAGGTGCCGGAGCTCAGTGTAGATCTTCTGACCACGTGTAGGGCTGATTCTTACTAACTCTGACATGCACTGGGAACACCATGTGAGAGCTGCAGGAAAAGGGCAAGAAACAGCTGCTCTACGGGTGACATAAATAGTGGCCACGTGTGCAGCTGAGCGAGTACCCAGGCGCAGGCAGGCAGAAGCAAAAGCAGGACACCGCTCAAGGACTCAGTCCCTGTCCTCAGGGCCCACGCCCATCCTCCAGCCTGCTTCCATCTTCCTCTCCACCTGTCACCTTTGGCGTGAGATTAGTGGCACGAATGCACTCCCTGACACATGATCTCTCCCGGACCTTGTCGTTTTAGTCTCCACAACAAAGTTGCAATTGCTTGAGAGCAGAGCTATTTTCACACAGTTCCCTTCCGGGTGGGAGGAGTCCTTTGAAAGTGGATGCTGATCCCTGAACACTGGCACTGGGAGAAGCAGCTTGGATGAAGGCACTGTCATGTCTGGGCCCTTTTGAGGTGCAATCTCACTTACGCACTAGCAAAATAGATATTATTCTCTCTACACTTCAGGTCTTTGAATCAGCAAGGGCCACAGCCCCAGCTTCCTGCCTTTCTTTCCTTCGCTGCTGAAAAGCCAGAGTGCACAGCAGAGCTCTCTTAGTATTAAGTGTGTAGCTCCCCTTTAGGGAGAATGGGGTCAATAAAGAACTTATTTCACAGACTTCCACAGAGCTCCTATTTGAATGCTAGTTCTCTGCTCATTCTATTGACTTGCAAGTGGATTTCCCCCAAAATTTCTTTCAAACTTTCATATTAGCTTTAATTGCCACTTTAGGTTTTAATAGCAATTGTGCATATTTTAATTAAACTTTTTATTTTGAGTAAATTGTAATGCATATGCAGTTGTAACATAATATAGTACAAAAAAATTTCATTTTCCTTGCTTTCCACCAACGACAGCATCTTCGATGTGTTAAGTATAATATCATAGCCAGCATCTTACTGTTGACAGAGTTACGATAAGGAACGTTTATAGCAGCACGAAGATCCTTCAGTCTCTCCTGCTATATTCACACCCACTTCCCTCCATTCTCATCTCTGTCAGCTCCTATAAACTAATCTGCTCTGTAGTTCTATAATTTTGTCATTTTCAGTAAGTAATCCACAAGGCAATAAGACACTAAAAATTTGAAAACGTAAGAAAGATAAGGAAAGTCTCATAGAACAGATTATAATTTTTAAATAAAAGTCTCAGTTGCTTCCTTGAAAACAAACAAACAAACAAACAGAATCCTTGCTGTATCTAACCTTTCAGAATTGGCTCTTTTCCTGAACCATAAGTTCTGTGGAGGAGGACTTGAGTTTACACACATATGGATGGTTTATTCCTCTCGCAGTCCATGGTAAGAATGTACCACGGTTTGTTTCACCATTCACTTGTTGAAAAACATCTGGGTTTCCAGATTGGAGCTGCTATGAATAAAACTGCTCTAAACATTCATAGACAGGTTTCTGTGTGAGTCTTTCTTCATTTCTTCAGGATAAATTCTCCGAAGTACAATTGCCAAGTCCTATGGTTAATTGTATGTTTAGTTTTATAACAATGTTTTCCAGAATGGCTGTGCTATTTTTGCATTCCCATCAATGATGTAAGACTGATGTACTTGCTCTGCATAGTTTTCTTTTGAATTACCTAAATTTAACCTTAATTGCTTCCTAAAGGCCATATCTCTGAATATAATTGCCTTGGGGTTTAAGGAAAGCGAATTTGGAAGTGGTGACATGATTCAGCCCGTGGTATCTGCATCTCTAGTAGTTCCTCACCCCAAGAGGACACCTGGGTCTCTCTTGTCTCTTACAGGCTCAGTTCATTACCATTCCTTCCCACTAACGTCATACCCAATAGATTTCATATTCTGCGCAATGTTGTACAGCAGACAGCATGCAGGTGGGAAAGGGAGTAATGTCTGCCCTATGGGCATTTACAAGTCACTCTGTTGGAGACACTTTCTAAGTGACTCAGTGCTGAGAAACAAATCGGAGTCTTGTCCTGGCTCTGCTAGTCACTAGCTGTGCGGAACCTCTGTCATCCGTTCATTCACTGCTTCCCCTTGTTGCTGCTTAGGGGCTGTCCTTCTTCTGTGTGCCTCCAGAGGTTATGGTAGTCAAATGATACATGAATAAGATACACAAGTGAAATAATAGCGTTCAGTGAATAGTTGACCATGGGGAGAAATGGTGGCTTATTTTGTGTTTCTACAGCAGAAAGAATGTAGATTGATGGAGAGGAAGCCAGTTGCATGGGATGGGACCAGACGGTACAGGGCACTGAGGGTTAAGTTATAAGATTCAGTACGCTCCAGGTAGGTGAACTGTGAAGTTCAGCTCATGTCTGTTTTACAGCTTTCAGGAAGTCCTCACATCCATTTTTATTTGGTGGACAGCCCTTTGAATTACACGGGGCACATTCTATTTTCTCAGTTTTAAAGAGAGAGAGAAAAAAGTGAAGCTTAGAGAGGTTATCTAGCATGCCAGGATTTGACATCTAGTGCCTGGCAGAGCTGGGATATCTGACTATCTTTCCATTCCTTTGTCTACAACCCACCCAGCTGCTGGGAGGGTACATAATTCAGGTGTTCAAGTCTGGAAGTGAAGCCTTTTTCATGTTCCTGAATTCACATATGCTATGAGAGCCAGAACTGTGGCCCTGCCAGCACCATGCAGGGTCCCCTAACTCATCTCAACTGCTTAAATTTAGGGACCACTTATAGGTCCTGCTTGATATGATAAGATCTAGATTTGCTTTTTCCAGTTTCACTTAATCAGCATTGGCCTCATTGTGATATATATATATATATATATATATATATAGCCTAGGGGTCAAGATCATCACTGGTCCAATAACATATTAATAATAATGAATTTCTCAAATGAAAATGAGCAAACTGTGTATTGTAATAAATGCAGAATTTTTTCCTAAATGGTAAAACATCATGTATAATTGTATGAGTTTGATAATTATTTAAATTTTAACAAATTTATGCATATTCAGTTATTAGATTTTACCAGTATCATTTTTTTTTATTTAATATATATATAGCATTTGGTATAGGATCTACTGGGACTACAGGGTTTCACTACATAGATTGGACTCAAACTATTCCCCCTGTTTTCACCCTCCCCAGCCCTGGGGTTACAGGCACACACCATCGCGCCCAGTCTCAATGGCCATCTCAGCGTGCTCCAGGGGTGGGGCTGGCACAGCCCGCCAGGGATCGAACCCCAGCCGCTGCTCTATGTCTAAACAGGTGCTTTAGTCTGCTGAGCTATCTGGCCAATCCTACCTGTATCATTTTATCCATAGATTTGTAAACTGGCTGTATTATAAGAATATTTTGCACATTTGCATATCTAGATCTTTGACTTTCATAAAGTATCTAAAACACTATCTGCTCTATAAATCACACCTGAACAAATCCACCCACAAAAGAATTAGTAATGAGTCTTTTTTTTTTTTAATATAGTTAGTAGAGGGTCTACAGGATCTCACTACACAGATTGGACTCATAGTGATTCTCCTGTTTTCAGCCTCCCAAACACTGGGATTACAGGCACGCGGCACCACACCCAGTCTCAGTTGCTTTCTCAATATGTCCTGGGGTTGAGGCCGGCACAGCACATGAAGGATCAAACCCTGGTCCCTGTGTCTGCCTAGGCAGGTGCTTCACTCCCCTCAGCTATCTGGCCGGCCCAGGAATGGGTCTTGCTTGATGGTGCCTAATGTGATGCAGGAGTTGTAGAGTTTACCCACAAGAAAAATTACATAACTAATGTCTTAGTTTCTTTTCTCTTGTTGCTAGGACAAATACCCAGCACTCAAAATGAAGGAAGGAAAGGTTTATTAGCTCACAGTTACTGGAGGTTTCAGTCCATATTTGGCTGGCCCAAGGCTGAGTGGAACAGGGCAGAGAGCATCCAGTTCATGGCGGCGGAGCAGCAACAATCACGACAGAGGCAGCCGATCAAACAGGGGAGCATAGAGCAACAGCGCAAGTCTGTCTCTCTGTCTCTCTTTTTAAATTACATCAGGCTCTCTGCCTTAGCCTATCTACCTTAGGCTACACCCCTAATCCCAGGAGAACTTAAAACACATAATCCCAGGGATCGTGGATCAAGTCCCAAACTTTAGATCAGTACTAAATCACACAACCCCAGTGACTCATGAGTCAAGTCTCAATCTCTAGAAATCCCCGCCCCATGACTGCATGAGGCTTTGGGGGGACAACTAGACATAAACCATTACTAGGCTAGCAGTCATGCAGCACAAATGCCACATTTCTTTAGAGATACAGATAACCAGTTTCAAAATATAACTTGTGATCATCTTAGTATCTTATATTTTCTCTGAAAATATAACTTCTTATTAAGATAGCAATGTACTATTATAGAATTGCTAATGTCTGATAGCTCATATCATGTTTTTAATAATACCCTTAAGAATAATATTTTTAAATTATATTAAAACTGCAAATACTTAACAAACTCAGGTACTTAATGATTACCAACCTTGACTTCCTCTCTTTTGCTTCTCAATCAAAGTGTAACATTTTCTCTCATTTCTATTAGTGTGGATGTCAAAAGCCCCTAGGTTAGTCTGTTAACTCATTGGTGTTTGGAGTTAAAGATCCTCCAGTCAAGCTTAATATCAGTTGCCAAAAAAAAAAAAAAAAAAAAAAAGTGAAAAGAAATTCCTTATCTATGTTGAGTCTATTAATATCAGACACTCCCAAAGGTCACCTCTCAGCTATATCTTCACTTTCTTCTTTCTTTGCAAGAAAGAGAAGCCTATACTTTTCTCTACAGCGGCTTCAGCACAACCAGAAGAGCAGAGCAGGAACACCCACAGTACACTTCAGGCACAGCATGTTCACCCGCAGCTATTGTTTTCCAGCCACATGTCCTCATATCTGACCTCTTTTCCCAGTTCCCAACACTTCAAGGCCATTAGCGTTCAGTCCAATTTCTGTCTGGCCTCTATACTTTTGGTAGCTGAGAAAAACAGCCAATATTAAGAGCCTAAAAGATTTAATGTTTTGGTGATTATTATTAAAATATTTTAATGAGAAATTGTGGGGAGTAGCTTGCTAATGGTTTATTCAATGTACTGCTCCCTTGTGGATATGTCCATCATTCTACAGGTCTTTTGGATCAGCATTTTCCCAATAAGCTTATAGGTAAAACTCTGGATGTGGTGCTTATATCTGGTAATTTAAATAATTTGAAGATAGAATTATGCAATACAACAAATACGGTCAAATTCACATTATTTTGTTTAGTGAATTTCTGTATTGCTTCTAATTTATTTATTGTCATTATTTGGTATTCTCTTTTATAAAAAATGTAGATGTGGATTCCAGACAGCTTGGGTTGAAGTTCTGGCCTATCATTCACTGCCTTCGCCTGTACAATGGGAACAGGAACAGCATCCATGGCAGAAGGTTGCTACCAGGATTTATCAAGATCGTGTATCTGACAGTCTTAGCATAGTGCCCGGCAACTCCATGATACCGAGTATTTTGTTGTTGTTGTTACTGATGCTAGTGAGTGGCCAGTAGGTACCTTAAGTGATGGGTTCTTGGTATCTGTACTTGGTGTAGCAGAAAAAAAAAAAAATTATGAGAGCAATTTAAGGTTTTTTAACTCAGCTTCTCCTATAAACCTTCACAAATCCTAAGGAAACTCTGACTGCTCTGTGTTCCATTTCAAGAGAAATTCAAGCAAATAAAGGTGTTGTAGACCATTGTGTGATTGTTCGGTGACATATATGTCTGCTTGTGCAAACATCGTGGTTAGAAAAAAATTTTCCATATTTACCACTCCTCTTTAGAGTCAAGCTCCTAGCATTTATATGAAGTTACGGCATATACTACAGCCCTGGTTTAAATATTTATTGTGACAATTTTTTTTTAATCATAGCAACTGGCAGTGGTCCTGTGGTGCATGGGGAAAGGAGGTTCTCAAAGGAGTCCAGGCGTATAGCTGACCTCCTGCATCAGTGTGCAAATAACTAGACAGTGTGGTCTGTGTTTGCATTTTTTCAAATAACACCTTACAGCTCATAATAGAAAGGGATTTCTTTGTCTTCTCAAGTGCTTCTGTGGTAGACTTAGGTTCCATTTTAATTTTGGTTTCTTGACTCTTTTCTACATTAGAAAGAATGGCTCACTCCTGTGGCCATTCTTCTGTTTGGGAAATGCTCACTTTTTTTCTACAGAGAGAAAAATGACAGTCTTCAGCATACTACGTCCATAACATGTAGCTGCATTATGGTCAGATTTGGGAGGTTTGTTTTTAATAGCGCTGATGCAGTGGGTCAGGTTAATTAATTTAAAAGTTATTTACTTTGAATTGCTTGGAACTACAGGGGAACTGTTTTTGTGATTTGGTCTCTGCTGAAAATTTGCTTTTAATAACTAAGGTTACTAGGTATATGTTCTGACTCAGGTATTTTAAACAGAAACTTGCCACATTTTAAAATAGAACTATACAACATGAGTGTCTTCATAATACAGCATAGTGAGCATGTGCTACACAATAATAAACGCCTATAGTCTAATCCTTGGGAGGTGGCACTACTGAATGCTCTCTAAGAAAGCTCCTCCAGATGGTTCCTCCAGCTAAAGTCCTGGAGCATTCTCCTGTAACTGGGCTGCCTCTGCACCATAGAAAAATCGTGCCAAAATGAAAATGAGCTATACAGTACGTTTTAATGGAAAATACATGAGATTCATCTTGAATGTGCTAATATTATATAGAAAATGTGTACACTTTACTTGTGGCTTTGTGGGAGGATTTAATGTTCACAGACTGCATGTTGACAAAGTGAAATGCTTTCAGCAAATCACAAGATGCTTAAGTGGTGCTGTTATTGTATTTTGAAGTCTCAAAGAAACATGTCTGTGAAATCATAATGAAAGTCAAAGGGAAAAGAAGGTAGCTTAACACATTCTTTTAAACTTTACACATAGCTCTTTGGGAGCTGCATGAGATGCAGAAAGTAAGATCGAGCTTGATTGAATTTAGTATTTCTTCATCTGAAGAATTCTTAAACCGAGCCTGATTGATTCCTCCACTGAATGCTGAAACAGAATTAATGATATTCTGCAAGCCGAGTCCTGGTTCGAGGCTCCAAGGCTCAGTCCCCTCTTTCCCCCACCCCCTTTAGCAATTTCAATGTGGTCCTTTGCAGCAAAACCTAAAATAGAACATGCTAAACATTTCTTTCGTTGAACACACAAGGTCTTTCCTTGCTTAATGGTAATGAATAAATTACTTTCTGCTGCCTGACAGAAAGATGAATTGTTTAACACTTATTATGCAGCCATCTACTTAAAGCACAAAATATAGCTCAATTCATATTTGATTCATAGAACTCAAAGTATTCATTATTCCACCTCCTTCTCTCCTTTGAAAAGTCCCGGGACATCTTCCTGTTGCAGGAAAGGAGATACAGCTCACTCCTCCTCTTTCCTCCCTCCTTCCTAGTCTTAACAGTAAAGCAGCCAGAGATACACAGATACATGGGAAATGAGACTCGGGGATCGAAGCTTCCCAACTCCCTGCCCATCGCTGTACATACACCATAAATGTAATAGTCATCTTCATCTGCTAAACTGTGAAGTAAGAATAGGCTACCAGTCAGCTACCACAGAAATTTCCAGTGTCCACAGTGGCAAATAGGCAAATGTTTTTTTCTTGAAAACAGTTCTGCATGGAATGATTGTGTTGTCCTCTCCAGTCACTGTGCAGAGGGTAGCTGGGGCCGGAGAACAGAGGATTTTCTGTTATAGTTGGGCAAGAGAAAAGTCTCTTGCAAAACAAAACCACATTGGTCTGGGAAACACTGCAGTCTGCCATTGGAGAACATCTTGCCCAGCAAGCAGTCTCCAGAGTAGTCGGTTGAGTCACAGAGGCCTGGCAGCGCTGGGAGTGAAACACCATCAGGAAGTGATGGACACTGGTATCTTCTTCTTTGGGAACCTGTGAGGAATGGATCTAATAATGGGAAAGTGGATCTAATAATGTCAGTGGGCAGATATCAGGTGGTATGGAGGATTGCTCTATGGCTGGCATTTCGGGAAGGAATAAGAAGAGCTTTCTTTTCTTGTAAACCTTTGGATCTCTGCCTATTTGTACAGCCTTGTGCAGTGAAGAAACGATACTATCTTAGTCTGCTTGGACTGCTACAACAAAATACCATAGATGGGTGGCTTAGACAACAGATACTTGTTTCTTACAGTTCTAGACTCTAGAGAGTCTGAAGTCAAGACAGTGATCCATTTGGTTCTTGACCAGGCTTTCTTTCTGGCTTGCAAGTAACTGCCTTCTTTCTGTGGAGAGGAGAGAGTGGAAGCTCTGATGAACTCCTCCTTTTATAGGGACACTGTTCTGGAAGTCCCACACTTTTGACCTTACCTAACTCACAAAGCCTTACCTCTAAATGCTATGGTACTGGAAGTCATGGCTTTTCCCTATGAAAACAGGGGGTGGAGAGGGCACAAACATTCAGACCAGGGCACAGAGTGTCAGCAGTTCTTAGAGCCCTGCCCTGCCACTTCAGTCTCTTTGAGGGGTTGCTCACTCTGCTGGAAATGTCTCTCTGATGTCATACAATGGCAGAGTTAGGAGTCTTTGAAGCCTTTCCCAACTTTATCCTAGCTCCTCAGATGGAGCATAAAGGCCCAGATGCATGCCTACACCCGTACCTAATGGCAATGGTACTCCAATGTTAAGAATCTCCTTTTTTTTTGGGGGGGGGGTGGAGTCGCATTTACTCTGTCTCTAGAGCCTGGCCTAGTTTCTGCTCCCCCTAGCAGCAATCACAGAAGGTTCACTACATGAGGCAGGGAAGGCAGCAAGCAAGAGATTGACAGCATTTGCTTTGCCACTTATGAGCTTATTTATCTCATGTATTTTGTGGTTATCAGTCTTCTCATCTGTGAAATTGAAGAAATTATAATTGCTACTGTACTCTGCAAGGCTGTTGAGAGACTCCAGTGAAGAAGCTCAAGAGCTTTGTAAATGATAAGGTATTATTTGTTACAAACTATCAGAAAGCTTTGTGGGAACATACATTTACATATATGCACACACACATATACCCACATGTACATGGGAATGCTCACACATATATGGATGTGTATGTATTCTTCCTTCCATGTAAGAGCTTTGAAGTCAGAGGTAATTTAGAAGTTAAACTGAAACCCTTCCTTAGCTGTAAAATCTTTATTCATTAGTACTCTTGTTTATAAAATCAAGAACAATAACAGATTTCTGGTGAAAATAAAGGAACATAAAATAGTGGAATTATATAGCACCACACTGAGTGCATAACATACCATTTTACCCCTGAGTTCCACGTATCTGTCTAGACAAGTACAGACATAGTTCCTTCACACTGTTTGGGGACACAATATTAACACCCACGAAAAGTAGCTGATAATCCTAAACTACATGCAATCCATATTTGTTCTGGGTGTTAATATTGTCCCGTCCCATCCCCCCTCCCCAAAAGAGGGTTTAGGCTTCTAGAGCTGAGGCAGCTCTGTCTTAGCTTTGCCCACAGCAACAGCCTCTCTGGAAATGGCAGTTGAGTATGGCCTGCTTTATACTGCTTCAGACAGAGCCTAAAACCTAACAGAAAAAGTGAGTCTTAACTTTGGCTTTATGTTGCATTTCTCCCTGCCACTCTGAAGGATTGGCCCTTCCAAACCAAGCCTCATCCTTCTGCCTACAGGTCTGGGCAGGGAGACGGAAGAGGAGCCTCCTCCAGGACCTGCCTCTCCAGGGCATCCCAGCCTTCTCTCTCCTCTTAGGATTTCTCACGCTAACCTGCAGATATCTGGTGTCCCGCTATAGTGCAGGAATATCTTCATGTGAGAGCTCAAGGAGTCAGAGTGGTTGGTTTTGCTTCCATAAATAACCTCAAATCAAAGTAACCTAGCAGAAACACAGGACGCCCTTCCTTGGGCTCCATGAATGGACACATGTTGGTCTCCCCTCCGCAGCTACCTCTCAGCGGTCACACAAGGGTTTGGATTAAGTTTCCTACTACCAGCCAGAGCAGGGGTTTCTAAGCAGAAAAAGAGCTAGTGTCAGCATTTCTTTTGCCTTTGCACATTTCCCCCGCCCCAGACACCCCCCACCTCCTGTCCTGATCATATTTTACAACCTGAAAAGCAGGATACATGCTTCAACAACAGGGATCTTTTTCACCCAACTAGTGAACTGATATTTTTCTATGAAGGCCCTTACTAAGGTATAAACATCAAATCCCATATGTTACTCATTACAGTGAATATGCTTTATCAAAAAGGAAAAAGAATACATGAGTAGAAATGCAGCTTTGTGTATACACCAGCCAACTTAATATTTAACATTTTTTAGAACAGTTTTAGAATATTTAAGCCAACAACTGTTGCAAACATGCTTCGCAAATAGATATTTGAAGAAAGATTTCAATATTTTTATTAAAATTTTAAGACATGCTTCTATTGTGAAGGTGGAACAAACTCATTATAGAAAAAAATGAACTTATTTATAGAAAAAAGGAATTTATATATTACAAGCTTAAAATCATTTGTTTTTTAAAAACTCTAGATGAATTTTATAACATGATGATAATAATATTATTTTTAGGCTACCTTGGGTTTTGACCCAGGCTTTCTCTCTTTAATTTAAGGAGAAATTACATAGCTTGTCTGTGTTTCTAACTTCATTACCTATGAAATAAAGATACTAATAGTATCAATATGATTCTTAAGATAAAATATTAAATGAATCCCTATGTATGTGTCCACTTTTTACTTTATGTAATTGTAATTATCCTATTCATGTATTTTATATCATTTAATTTAATTTTTATCATCATTATTTTCCACACTTGACATAGCTTTTCATAATCTTGATTTTTAATTGTTGCTGAACGTTAAAATAGATCATACTTGAACTGTCCCTCTGTTCTTGAACCTTTTATATTAGATATCTATAATTTACATGACACTGCAACAAGCACAATCACAGCAATCAACTTTTCCTAGCTTATGACATTGTCTTAGGGTGTATACTCACAGGACAAGTTCCAGAGTCAAAGATTATGAAGTTGCTATTGTTCATGACGCTTGTCACCGAATGGTCTGCTCAGGCTTCCCAATGGCTCTTCTCGAGTTGATTTATCTTCCTACCAAAAGGGAATGCTTGAAAGTTCTCGCCAGAACTTAGTTCTGATGTTTCTTCCAATCAGCAATTTACTAGGCTCCAAAAATGGTTCATTCACTGAAAACACCGCTCAGCGCTTCCTCTGGGCTAGGAGCTGGAGCATGCACCAGGACGCCCAGATAGAGACCTGCGCTTCTGCTTGTACTTAAGAGGAAGAAACTGGGTCTTGGACCAAAGTTACAGTCAATGCAATGGTGCTGTGAGATACAGGAGAGGGACTCTAGGCTGTTCCTCATAAGTCAGGAAAGGCTTTCTACAACATGTAGGGCTGAGTTTCTTTGGTCTTGAATGAAGAAGCGTGGTTAGCCAGGTCAAAGGGGGATGGGGGACTTTGCATACTGAAGGGAAAGGATGCTGGACCACCCAAGAAACTACCAGGACCTGGGTACAGATGTGGCTGAGAAAGTGTTGAGAGACACAGTAGGGTCAGGACATGCAGAGAAGCTGGGTTCTTTTCAGTCATGATCTTTAAAGATTACTTTTTATTTATGTGTAGGTTGGCTGATTTTCATAGTCAAAGCAGCCTCAGTAATACTTTGCAAAGAGAGTTGCTGAAAGCATTTATGAACTGGTCATAGTATTACATATTAGGGTACTTTAGCCATACGAATGCCCCTCTAAATAAAGTCAACCTTTGCACTGGTTAACTTGCCTGTATTGATGCTTTACTAAACATGGTTAACCTGTATTGTATTCATCTGGCAACATTGTGAGGTTAGCAAAGTGGTCTTCAAATTCTCCCAACTACCTCTCTTTACCACTCTTCACTCCATCATTCTTTCTTTTCTCAGCAGAGGCCTGAGGATCTGTTGGATTGTTGGGGCCAACCTATGCATATTAAGGAGCTAGTGATTGGTCAGGAGGTCCAGCGCACCTCACCTCTCTAGAGCATTTGGATTCTAGGGGCAGTCAGTTGGCAACGGATAATCTTGCCCCCTACAGTCTCCAGGGTTGGAATGTCAAGAAAGAAGGCCAAAAAGCAAAGAGACTGCCTCAGGCTGATGGGACCACACTATGCTTCCTTGGCCCTGTCATGACCCACCCAAGTAGGGAGCCCTTTTGCAAGTTCACATCCAGATGCACATTTCAGGCCTGGGACTGACACCTTCACCTTCCTCAGAACAGATTGTGATGATTAGTGACATGAGCTGGACCACTGTGTGTCCCTCGGTGTGTCTGTCCATGTGCCTCACCATCAGCTGTCCCTGAAAGCAAAGCAGAGCAAAGATCATGGAAACTGGTATGAGGCGAAGGTATCTGCAAAGGGGCTACATTTCCATAATCTCCTATGCACCTACCAGTTTAGCCTTGGTATTAAACAAAAAATTAGAATATTTTCTACCCTCAACATAAAAAAAAAAAATCATCTAGAGCAGTGCTTTTTTTTCCCCCCCTCACCTCAGGAAAACATAATTCCCTCCCAGCAGATTTCCTAGATCTTAAATATCAACTCAAACATTTATGCATGAAAAATTAGAGTCCATGAATGATGCATATATTCTGGAAAGTCTGCCCGTAAATCTCCTCTCCCTCCTTTGGAAAGTCCCAAGATGACAGCCAAAGCCTTGATTTCAACCCCTATTTCAAAGCCACCTGAGATAAAATTTCGTATTTGTTTCTGACACGCTCACCCTTTGCATATTCAGCCCTCCCCTGTGGCAGATAAGTCTGCTATCATCTTGTCTGAGATATTGTTCTTTGACTTGACCAGATTATAACACAGTTTGCTCTTTAATAATACTACTTCACAGGGGATTTGTAAGGATTAATGAAATAATGTTTGAAAACCACTTTGAATTTGTACGCATTCATTCTACTGAGGCTTGGGGGGGTGGTTATGATTTCTTAGTGTTTATCCTATGTCTCCATATAAGAAGTTTCAAATGCTTTGCAAACATTTGGATCAGTTTTTTTCTTTTTAGATGATGAAGATATTAGCTGTAAAAGCTGGAAGAGGTCTTTGAGATTATTTAGTCCTACCATCCACAAACAAGCAGAGGTCTGAGGCCTAGAAGCTGAGGCTCTAGGCCCAGTGGCACACAGCTGCTCAGAAGTGAGGCTGGGCCTGGAATCTAGGTGCCCCGCCACCCTGTTGAGTTCTTCAAGTCTGTTTTAAATTGAATCTCCTCCCACTTGTCCTTTCATTTGTTGAAATCCTAACCTTGGAATATGTTCTTATTAGGAACTAGAGTTGTTGCCAGTGTTGTTAGTGAAGATGTAGAGGCAGGTGTGCCTCTCGCTCAGTATTCTGGGTTTTCTTCTAAGAAGGTAAAATGAGGATACAAACCCCCATGCAGAGTATGCTCAGTGAGCATACAGGAAACCATCCACAAAGCCAGGGGGGAAGCCAGGGAGGGGTCCTCACCTTGACTTTGGGCATCTGACGGTTCCAGAACCGTCAGACAATATGTTTAAATTTTGGTTGTGTAAGCCACCTGGGGTGTGTGAGGGGGATATTTCTATATATAACAAGTAATACACAGCCTTTCCTACTTTTAATACCAATTATTGTCTTTTAGCTGATTAACAGCTTGAGGCAGAAAGCCTGCAGGGGACCTGAGTAATGAACCCCAAACCATGTACACCCTCACTCTCACCAGGGATATCCTTGAGGTTAATGGAGTTGAGCACACTACCTTGATGACCCTCAGAGGCCCTCACCAAGTACAGTATCTCATAGTGATTCCCCAGCACCCCGGGGGCTGCTGCTTGGCCTCCTTTCATCCTTCTAGTTATTAGCATGCACCAGCAGAGATGAGCAGGAGTGGCAGGCCAGGCCTCTTAGCTGTGTATTGTTGGATAGCCCAGAAGAGCCTTGCACTATGACTAGATAGAGATAGATTCTAAGTCTCTTTCGAAAAGTGATGTTGAGAACTCACAATTGATTTTTCTGGTATAAAGCATAAAATCCATCCAATTCAAAAAAGCCCATAAGTCATGTTGTTCTAGAAACTGAGTACTGGCAGTGCACTTCGTGACAATGAAGAGGAAGTAGTCTCAAGTTGGCAGTACACAGGATCAGGAAACTGTTCTGGGGGGAAGGATGCTCCCTCTTCCTGCAGAAGGGGACACATGGGTGCAGAGACAGAGTAATGCTGAAATGAGGTAAGGGAGGTGATGGAGCGCATGCTATTGACCTGAGTTTTTCAAGAAAGCTAACTGATGTAAGGCAAACTATGATGTGAAAAGATTATGGAGTTTTATATTTTAAATCATTATTATTTTATAGTTGTCTGGGATACAACCTTGTTTGTCAAAGGGCAGAAGCCAGTTGTCTCAGAAAAAAAAAAAAAAAAAAAAAGGTTGGGCTTTGAAGCTCACTTTTGGTTCTTCAAACACCTCTGTAATTGCTCCTGGATTGGATTTTGAGGTCAACATTTGATCAGCAACAGTGGTGTCCTGAAAGGAGGCCTCTCCCTCAGTAACAGCTGATGTGATTGGTTAAACCTGGGTTGGCTTTAGACACAAAGCTGCTCCTACAGGTTTGGTTCATTTGCCCCTTGTGAGGCATGTGCTAGGGCACAACCTGTAACCCATCCTCTCCAGCGGACCCTGGAGATCCTTCCTTGGCCACCACATCAGGATAGGTCTCTCTAGTCCAGCTGAAACCTCAGGAAAGAAGAGTTGACACTTGATGACGAATTTGCCTGATTTTGTTTTCTGCCCACTTTTTTTTTTTTCCTGCCCACCTTTTCAATCAGAATCAAGGTAGACAAACTCCACCATCCCATAATCCTTTAAAGGAGGAAATAGAGGAATAGCCATCACTGGCAGGCACTAATAGACACTATTCTGATGCATTTTATTTGTTTTTTTTAAATTATTAATTTATTTATTTGGCACAGGGTCTCACTATGCAGTTCAGACTCATAGTAATCCTCCTGTTCTCAGCCTCCCCAGTGCTGGAATTATGGGCATACACCACCACCATGCATGCCCAAGGTTCTGGGGTCAACACAGCATGTGGTACCAGGGATCAAACCCAAGTCCTTGCCCTTGCCAAGCAGGTGCTGAGACCACTGAGCTGTCTCCCCAGCCCTATTCTCATGGCTGATAATTCCACAGAGGATCTCCCTCTCTCTCCTTACAATTTCTAAGTCCCTTCCAGCCACTCTGTTTCCTTATGACACAATATAATCACCCAGGACTTCATGGAGCCCACCTGAGAGGTATGAGCTCCATCAGGGCAGAGTCTGTGGCTTTCGTACAAGTCATCTTATAGGTTTCTGGCCTCTGCATAGCACCCAAGGCCACACAGTCCATGAGATTTGGAGCTACCGAAAGGCTTGATGGCTCAAAGGTGTCAGCCTTGTCTTCCTCAAGTTTAGAAAATTTGAATTCCTAAGGCCAAATGCAGAGAAAGTATTCCTAGTGGTCTAAACACTGCTTATAGGCCTCCACTAAACGCCCACAGAGGCCTTAACACCCATCAACACTTCTGTGAATCCTTTATCAAACTATGCCCATCGGCATAAGCACTGAGGACTTGTGTGCTGTGGTGATGTGAGACTAGAAGAAAACTGCACAGATGAGTAAGGCCCAATCCCTGACACTAACGCCCTCCTGGTATAACACATGCGCAATGGGGGTTCGGCACAGGGCAGACAGTACTGATGATTAGCAGCACAGTAATAACAAAATGTGAGAAGAACTCTAATTGACAATAATAAATAGTATAGATCCTTCTGACACATTTAAATGAAATGAAAATTTTTGTTTGAAGAAACTTGTTGGAGTTGTGGTGGCATATGCCTATAATCCCAGCACTCTGGTAGACTGAGAAGCACAGAGATCATAAGTTCAAGCCCAGCCTGGGAAACCTCACCACTTAGACTCTGTCTCAAAATAAATCTAAATGGAATTAAAGAAGGGGTTGGGGAAGTGGTTCCCTGCAAAGGCCCTGGGTTCAATCTTCAGTACTACTGGGGTAGAGATGAGAGAGCAAACAATTGTGGTATTGATTTTGCTGCATGCAAGTTAGATTGGGCTCAGCTTAGAATATAAGGAGAAGTGGGGAGTTAGAGTCCCAGACAGAGAAAGGATGAAAAACTACTGAAAGGAAACATCAGCGTATAAAAGCAGTTCTAGCTTAAGAGAACTGGCAAGAGTGTTCCTGCAGGCGGGCCAAGGAGATCTGGTGCCCCCTGGAAGAGCATGGAAAATGAAGAATTTGATCAGATATTGGGAATAGGGAATTGTGGCTAAATTGCTTTGATTCTTGCTAGAGCTGGGCACTTGGAGGACAGCCCAAGGACAGGTTCTACTTAGGTTCAAAGAAGCCTTTACAAAAGTCAGGCCAAGAAGTGAATCATTGCTAGACTCCAGATGAGTCGGAGCAGCTAGAGCCTGCTTTCAGTCTCCAAAGAGGAGTATCTTAAAGAAAGGAGAAGCACTAGCTG
Organism: Myocastor coypus; assembly: GCA_004027025.1. NCBI lineage: Eukaryota > Metazoa > Chordata > Mammalia > Rodentia > Myocastoridae > Myocastor > Myocastor coypus. The sequence continues at coordinate 47,309 of PVJA010002672.1, forward strand.
GGTCTATCATGGAACAAGGGCCTGGACAACAGAGACTGTGGGAATTGGCAGTCAGAGAGCCTTTACTGGTGGGATGCCCTAAGGCTGAGTGCTTGAAATAGAGTGAATTTTGCCACAAGGTGAGGATTATTCCTTCTGCTGAGTGTTACCTTGCCAAACTGGAGTTCCAGGAGGTAAGGCAATGCAAAGCTGGTAGGTGGCAGAGCTGGGATTAGAAGACAGTGTCTTTGAGGCCTATGTATATTGGAACCTCCTACAAGGGGGAGGTTCGCTACAGCAAAGGCTTGGGCAGACCTGGTCAGCAGGTATCTGAGGACCTCATGGCCCAAGAGAAGCAGAGGACTGGTGCAGTGAAAGAGTGACCAGGAGGGTTGAGGGAGAGTAGCTCCACCCCAGCTCCTCTTTGCCTGGCTATGACTTCCCTCGTGTGTCTGCTCCCGTCATGCTCAGCTGCCTGCACAGAATCAAAATGATGGAGTTAGACAGAAGACGCTGGCTCCTGTTTTATTGCCCATTAGTCCCTAAGCTGGAGACCTCACCTTTTTCCTCCTGACTCACTAGAAGTAGATCTGTCTCCACTTAGCCAGAGGGAAAAGCGAGTCCAGCTGAATCTGCAAAGCTAAGTAACCAGGTTACCGCAGAGCAGGAGTAAATCAATCTAGATAATCTCATTTGGCAGTATGTGCAGCCATTTTGCTTGGACAGTACAAATTCACTTATGGTTTTAAAAAAATGCTGTTTATTTATTGTGGAAAAACACACTATCTGTTGCTAGGAAAATGAGGGGCTTTTTTGTTTGGTTGGTTTTGGTTTTTGTTTTTTTGTGGAGGAGATATACATGTGAAAGGTGTTTATGTGATAGAGACCCCAGCTAAGGATCCTATGATGACTGACGACCATAAGGAAGGATGGCACCCAACCTAAGGCACTGGATTTCCACTTGTCCCTTGTATTTTCAAAGCTGATTTTTTAAAAGGAAAAGCTTATGTCTTGAAAGGAAGTGTCGGTACCTGAAGATGTTAGCTAATTTGATATCTTGAGGAGAAACACGAAAGGGACTGAGGTGGTTTACCATGTTAAACCTCAAATAAACCTGGTCAATTAAAAATGGAAAGGCAGCCAAAACTAATTAAAAGGGGGAGAGAATGAGAAATGCCAGGCATCTGGGATAAACTTATTATTGCATTTGAGCCCTCTGTTTAGCTCTAGGCTTCCTTGTGGCTCAGGCATTCAAAGAATAATTTGCATTAATAAAGGTTTTTTTTGTTTGTTTTAGTTTTTTTTTTAGGTTCATTTATAGAAAGCTACTGAATACCACAGCCATGATAGAGCACACACAGCTAAACGGTGAGCATGAGGGTTGAGGTGGAAGTAGGGTAGAAGTCATTAGCTGGTTATCACTCTTGTTCCTGAGGAAGCCCTTGATCGATATGGTGCCTGCACATAGATGCTCTCAGGGTCCACTCTACATGCACACCCAGAGTGAAAGAACATGAGGCCATGTTCCCTATGCTGTATATTCGTCTTGGTCCTTTTCTTCCCCACCTTGTGTGGAGTCACTCCGAGGAGGATGTATTATATGGAGTTTCAAGCATACAGGATGGATGACAGCCAAGCTGCCTATCTTCAGGGTGAGTTCAGCTAGCCTTCAGCAGATTCTCTCTCACCTCAGCATCCAGGCCAGACCCTTAAAAAGCACAGAGAGGCTCTCACTCCCAGTCCTATTGGACCACCATGCCCTGAACTGACTAGAGGAGTTGCCATTGGAGTCTCATTAGCAGAGCAGTTCTCAGAACCAAGGTCAGGCAGAGAGAAAGAAGTTGAGGTAAGTGTTGGGGAACTCAGGAGCAGGGACTGGAAGGAGAGAGGCCATAGGGAGGACTCACCTCTGGACCACTGCAGCAGCTCCTCAGCTTCCTTAGTGCTCAGAGACCTCACAATCACTGGGGAACGGTAAAGAGAAACTATCCACCTGAACTAGAACTTTACACCTGCTAAATTTCTATGCTTATGTTTACCACGTGAATGTAAATGCTAGGAATCTGACTAGAGCAAGAAAAAGGAGTGAAATGAAACTCACCATCTTCCAGATAAAGATTAAAACCAACAAAGCAAACTAACACGTGAAAGTGAAGAAGAATGAAGAAGAAAAATGAACATGGCATTATGATTTTTTCAAATTTCTTCAGTTTAAAAATCAGACATACTGTGTAAACATTACCGAGTTAGTATCTATAGAGTTATAATCACAGAGGCATTACATAGACCATCATGTGAGGATAGAAAGGGAAGAAGAAGTGGAAGGAGAGAGAAATCTAGGTCCTTCCAGGCCTTGTAGCTGTAAGCAAGCTGCTCTGTGTGGCTTTGCTCCTGTAAGGACATCTGCAGTGATTTTGCATGGGAGAATCTGTCTGCTGCTTGTTCACTTGCCCAACCCCTGCCTTCTTCCGACTTAAGATAGCAGGCCTAGTCGCTTAAACTGCTCCCAGCAAGGAAATACCAAGCAAAAGTACCAGCAGCAACAAGTAGAAAGTTAGCACTACCCAATCTTGTGTGAGGATTCCATGAAGCACTGTTTGGGGAAATGTCTACTTTCTGAGATGTACATAGTAGATACTAAGTTAATGTTCACTAAATCTGAAGATAGGCTCATCCCAGCCCAAGGTGAATTGTAGATTCTGCTTCCATGTCTTCAGGACAATTAGGGTAAAGTCCGGCCCGCCTTGTCATGCGCACTGTCTGAGTCTTCCAGGCCCCCCCCCCCACCAACCTTCTTCCTGTAACTCTGATTGTGGCGCTCTTCAAAGCCACCCCTTTGCAGCTGATCCACCCCTCTGCAGTCCATCCATCCCAAAATGCTCCATGTGAATTACATTTGATCTAATGGACAATATTTGTGAGTATGTTGGTCCTTTACCCCACTGTCTGCTGGTATCAGCGACCCAGGTCATGTTAAGGAAACCTTTGTTTCATACCTTAGGCACTGCAGCCTGAAAAATGGGCTCCAAAGGGAATCTGGGAGAATCAATGAACAGTCCCAGATACCTCTAATAAATTTTTCAATGGGGTCCTGGAGAAAGCACAGTGTCAGCAGCTACAGACTCATTTCAGAATAAGCAAAACATATTCAAGTAACAAAACCCACAAGCAGAAGTATGGTGTGCTTGTTATCCAGTCATTTTTTTTAATTATTCATGAGAGACAGAATCAAATTACAGAAAAATGATTTGACGATGATGCCCAGACTGAGGTACGTGGTAACATTGGCCCAACCACGTTTCCTTCTACAGAACAATTAACAGATCTTGTTTTTGTGGAGCTGTGCTCTTGTTAGTTTAAATCCAGCTTGCTGACCAAATTGGAGAGCAAGCTTTGCTTCAGACAAAAGTGCTCCCATTTTGTGCTGCCTGGAATCAAGTTTGCCAGCTGGTGTGAGTGGAATTTTAGCTTTATCAGGTCTGCAGTGGAGTAGAAATAATAAACATAGGATTCGAATGAAGGAAGCGCAGAGAGTAGAACTCACCCAAGAAGAATGAAACTCTTTAAATGAAAGTGCATCATTTTCAATAATAGAAATTCTGATGTTCTTGGAGTCATTATGGTAATAGCTTCCTCGGTCTTGTGTGACACATGAGGGAATCCAAGGCAGAGCAAAGGACAATCAGCACAAAATCATTTGTCCACTGATCCAACAGCAAGTCATTTGGCATCCATATGCCTTGGTTTCCCCATCCGTGTCTTATCGTGATCTGTGAATAAATAGCAAAGAGTTACTAACCTACATTTACCCTACTGGGCACCATAATTGTACTGATATCTAGACCTGACATGAGTAGGGTTTTTTTGCCACCTTCACAAACCTACTTGGAGAATCTGAAAAATAAGTAAGAGAGAGGATTTATTCAAAATATATGACAAGGACTAAGCCAAGGGCAATGTGTAGAGGATTTAAAGAGTTTGGCTTTGGCTCAAGTTAAGTAAACTAAATATATTCCACTAATAAAGAGGCTCAAGTGGAGGTCACTCACTTGTCACAGATGTTTGGGGATATTTGTATTGGTTCAAAATGGTATGATGATATTTATATGGTATCCAAAATAAGAAACTAGGTTCTAGAAAGTTCGTTATTTTAAGGATGTAGACTAAAGAAGACCTGTAAATAGTATTTCTTAATATTCCTCTCTTCTGGGCATCCAGGATGGCTTAAAACCTGACAGAGCCCCTGCCACTTCCTGCTTGCTGTTGTGGAATAGAATCTTCTCAATGCGTCTGCTTTAGCTGCTTTGGGCACCACTGAGGGTGGATAGAATAGAACTGTTCACCCTGGGGAAAGCATGGACGCTGGAAACTGGAAATGCAGTTGTGAAAGACCAGCCTCAGACACTACACACAAACTGCCTTGCGGGTGAAGGGCCAATACATTTCCTGCTGCACTATCCCTCTGTCTCTGGATTTGTGCCTCCGAAGAGAGCATTGGTACTTTAAGAACAAATGCCTTTTTTTTGTCTTAAAAGCATATAATGCTGGTGCTCGTAGAGGCCTAGAGATCAAAGAATAGGTTGCTCTCGTCCATTCCAAATCGGGGTTCACTGGGAACCTCCGTGAGAGCCAAAGCAGAGCCCATGTTCATACTCCCCATCCAAGTGCCTGCTCCTTCCCAAAGCAGAGACTCAATACATGAGCAGGTTTCTGGCATTGGCTCTGCCACTAGTTAGCCATGTGATTTGGAAGAAGAGTTCCAGCCTTAGCTTGCCCGGTTAGAAACCATGACGAGCCCCAGAAGTGCATTTCAGAGAATGCACACCTCTAGTGTTCTATGTCCCAGCTGCCATGTCCCCTACAGCTGGTGAAGTTCCCAGGGTGAGACTGGTGAGAGGATGGAGGAAAAAGGAACAGAGTCAGAAAGGAGAAAACTGAGGCCATATTGCTTATCGGAAGGAAGGAAGGAAGGAAGGAAGGAAGGACAGATGGAAGGAAGGAAGGAAGGAAGGAAGGGAGGAAGGATGGATGGATGGATGGATGGATGGAAGGAAGGGAAAGAGGGAGTAAAGGAGTAAGCGAGTAAGGGAGAAAAGAAGGGAGGGGGAGGGAAGATCTTTCCTTTTCTGTAAATTTCTGCCGTATATAATGTTCACATTTCTCCTGCCCACGTACATCACATCTTAATTCCTTCCTCTCCTCTCCTCCCTTCCCTTCTCTCTTCTCTTTTCCTTTCCTTTCCCTCTCTTCTCTCTCCTCCCCCTCCTCTCTTCTTCCCCTTTCCCCTCCTCTCAGGCCCTCCTCCGCTCCCCTTCTTTCCTTTGCTCTCTTCCCTTCCCTCTTCTCTCCTCCCCTCCTCTCTTCTTTGGCTTTCCTGGTTTTGAGCCCAGGGGTATACACTCTCCATGGTAGACTTATGGGGAGGCAGCATCTGTGAGCATGCTAGCAGGGAGATGGAAGGGACACCCAAAGTTCAGGTGCTAGTGTCATATGTCTTGGGCTCCTGGAACAAGTGCCATACACCAGTTGGCTTAAACACCAGTTGTTGACGTTTCACAGTTGTGCAACCTGGTCTATCTAAGATCAGGGTGCTTCTATAGTTGATGTCATTAGAAGGCCTTCTGACTGCCCCACCTTTCTGCCTGAATCTTCACCCAGACAAAAATTAAAAGCTTTGGTTTCTTTCTTTTCTTAAAGATAAGGATCTCATTATGAGAATCCCACCTTTTTAGTCTTACTTAACCTAATTACCTTTCCAAGGCCGCAGCTCCAAACAACATTACACTGGGAATTACAATTTTAACCTGTGAAGTTTGAAAGGACGCAGACGGTGTCCGCTCAACAATGTTTGTGCGGTGAAATATTCCAGAATATTCCAAGTGCAGCGACGGAGGGGGTAACTCACTGCCTTCCAGGAGACTTGAATGAATACCAGTTGTTACCTCACTTTCATTTTAGTATGACAGGCGTGGGATGAGGCAAGACGCTAATCCTGGGACATGTATCTACACGGGCTAGTGGCTTTGTTCCCTTGTCAAAGAAGTCAATATGACCAAAAGCAAAATCTGAAAGCAGAACAATGCGGCACCGGAACATGAAACTCCCAGAGTTTGCAGCACTGGTAACAGAAGGGAAACTAAACTCCGCTTGGACACAAACAGGACAGGTCTAGTCCCTCTCTTCCGCAGGCCTTCTTTTCTCCTTTGAAGAGTTTTTGCTCAGTGAGGTATTCGAAGCGGCTTGTAACAAAGCACCTTTTATCCCAGGTCCCCAGGATATTTACTTTTCATGGATATCTAGGAAACCTGCTGAGGAGGCCAGGATAGATTCCGAGCCTTTGTTGCCAATTTAGAGAAGTTGAAACAAGTGCAAACCCTGCAGGAATCTGAAAGCTCCGAGTCTAATCTCTGACACACGCGAGCTGCAGCGTGACCCTTGTCTGCTCACTTCTGCGTCACAACCTCTCAGGTCTCTGCCTTTGCAGCAGCAAAGCGCCTAGACAAAGCTTATGTGGTCTAGCACCGCTGGGGTACAAGAAAACTTTATTTATGAACACTGAAATCCTAATTCCATAGAATTTTCATGAGTCATGAAACATTTTTCTTTTGATTCTTTTGTTCAGTGCCTAATTAGTTCTTGGGTCACACAAAAGGCAAGAGGCCAGCTTTGCCAACCTTTGTGGTAGTCTGCAGGTATGCAAAAAGGATCCTGATGGATGTGGTCCTACCCTCACATCACTCATAAACATTAAACAACAATCTGAAGTGTTTCCATGTAGTTGCTAATTGCATAGGAAAAAAAAATAATAAAGGATATGATCAGGAATTATAACACAGAGAGATCATTTAAAATGGGGACCCTTAGGTCAAACAGAAGAGACTTATATGTTTAACCAGGAATGAGAAAATAAAAAAGGGAAGAGTCTCAGATCAAGGGGGAATCATAAACCCGATGGATCTAGTGGTTTTATCTTTCCTTACAACTCTACAGGTAAGGGTTCCTGGATATTGTGAGAGATGGTAGTGCCATCTGAGCATGCTGGGTAAGGAGAGGAAGGACCTCCTCCTCCTCCTTCCCCTCCTCCTCTTCCTACTTCCCCTCCTCCTCCCCCTCATCCTCCCCTTCCTCCTTCCCCTCCTCCTTCCCTTCCTTCTCCTCCTTCCCCTCCTCCTCTTCCTCCCCTCCTCTTCCTCCTCCTCCTCCTCCTCCAGCATGGCATGAGCTGTGTGTAGCCCCAGATAGGAAGCTCCTTCCATCTTAGCGTCATCCTGTGTATACTCCCTCTCCTCACCTGCTCTTTCTCGCTTCTATTCTCCCCTGTTGGCAGGTGAGGGATCATGACATTATGAAGCCAACTGGGACCACATAGGCTGGGGCTAAGGTGCTCTGGACCTCAGAGCCATCTGTGCCACTAACTGGTCATGCGATGCTGGTCTCATCCTCCAACGAGTAATGGCAAACCTCCTACCTAGAGCTTTCAGCGATACAAACAGCTTACTGTGGCATGCGTGGCGTAAGTTTGCCACTGCTGCCGGCCTTCCCTATCTGAAAAATGGCTCTCCATCTCAAGAGTCTCCAGGGAGACAGGACTCTGCATTCCTACAGAGAAGCCCCAATTGTATCTGTTTTAAATATTAAAGACTATTTTCAAAGTAGAGCTCCACAGGCATGGTGGCGCACGCCTGTAATCCCAGCACTCAGGAGGCTGAGGCAGGAGGATCAGTGTGAGTTCGAGACCAACCTGGGCTACAAAAGTGAGCTCAAGGCCAGCCTGAACTGCATAGTGAGACCCTGTCTCAAAAAGACGAAAACAAACAAACAAACAAACAAACAAAACAAAGTAGAGCTCCACTGAGAGCTCTAGGGACTCAGTGATTCGTAGGTCCTTGGCAGGGCCAGCCTCCCATAACCAGAGTCTCTTCTCCAAGTCTATGTTTGGCCCTTAGTTAGATCTGGGGCCTCTGCAAGGTCACTGGATAATGGAAGTTACCATCCAAGCTCTCTCTGCAATAAAAATCAGGCAATGTCAAGCTATTTTCTGTACCAAAAAAAAAAAAAAAAAAAAAAAAAAATGGCCAGCCTATCCTGCTAGCAAAATATCAAAAATGAAATATATGGTTCCTAGGAACATTTTCAGCATTTAGTTGTAGCAGAAATTAGGTAATGGTCCTTTATTCTCCCAATAAATCAGTATTTTACCTGGAGATATCCACCTCCTCAGGAGGCTGGGCAGGCTGGGTTCACGTGGCCTCAGAGGTAGCCCCAGGGCTGTCCATCTCTGTCCAATTTAAAAGGTCTTGCAGTAGAGCCTCCAATCTCCCTTCAGTCCTGATGGACCAGTAAACTATAGCCCTGGGTCCAGCAGAGTCTGGACTTTCTTCGTCATACTCTACCCGGACAGTATTTCTTAGTCACCTGAGCCCAGCACCACTCCCCTGGTTGTATTCTCTGTCCCTTCTTGTGATTCTCCTGCCTCCTCTCTGTTTCTTTGTGGAATGTCTTCTCAGCTCACGTCTCTATAGAATATTTAGAGCAGCTGAGTGAACTCCAAGATTCTACCCTGTGCCTGTGGGGTGACCATCTCCCTAAGAGCCAGTGAAGTAAATGAAGTCATTAGAACTCAGGACATAGTACACATCTGCTTTCCCCGGAAGTACCTCCAGCCCCTCCCCCGACACCACACCGCACTTAGGAAAGTCTGCCATTCCACATCTTTGTATTTGCTTCTTAGCCCTAATAGGCAAAGGGGACTTCATTATTCCCTACAGTGCACAGCAAACTGAAACACCAGGATCAAGCCATTTCAACACGGGTAGAGCTAGAACCAATGACCCATGTCTCGACTAAGCATTAAATAAATATTTGCAAAGCACACCAGGGTCCTACTCTGTAGTCTCCACTGATACTTCTGCATTGCTTACAGAGACCATTTGCCAAGTTCGGAATTAGCTAGCATGAAATCGCTTTAGAAGGGACACCAAAGAGCAGATTTCTGTGCATTTAGACAGAGCAGGGTGCAAATGGCAATTGTGGTTATTTGGAGCTATTTTACAATGAATTTGAGCTCCAGAGAGAAATTATAAAAGAGGTTACAAACCCAGTTCTGAAACTAATCTAGTGTAGTTGGTGACCCAAGCCACCCACTCTTCTGCATGCAGGTGGCGATCCTTCTAGGGTTACCTGTTAAGAAACTACCCTTAAGCTCTGTGTTACGCTGAGCCCTTCCCATCCCTCCTAGGTAAGCTGCTTATGTGAAACATATAGCCCGCGCCCTGCTCCCCATACATCCCCTGCTGTATTTATTCTGATTTGCAGTTATCTGCCACCCAGTTCTTAAAGTGCCCTGGCCCCTTCATTTGAATCGTCTCATCTTGCCTTCAGCCTGGCAAAGTTGAGTGCTGCGCAGCCTCATCCCTCCGAGCGTTTGGGCAACCAGCCCCACGAGCTTGGGACCCACAATGCAATGCATGCGCAGCCTCCCTGGTTCTGTCTGCACAGCTGGCCTTGGCCATTTAGCAGCACACTGCGCGGAGTCTGGCTCCTCCTGCTAGCTGCTTCTCTAACGTCAGGAGCTGCACTTCAGCCTCAGCAGTTTGTTTCCCACATAATAAACACGGATTCAATGTCTTTTACTCTTGCAGCTCTCATTTCCGACATTTCCGTTTTCCCTTCAGGGGACCACCTCTTCTCAAACCGTATTCACCTAGTCTCCTGAGTTTCTCAAAGATAATAATTACTGGATAGCCTGCTTAAAGTTATCTCCTTCCCGCTGTTTCCTCGTGTGGGTGGTATTTGTTCTTTGCCTTTGGTGCTGTTTCTCTCCCACGTGGGCTTGATGCCTTTTTGCTCTGGGCTCCTGGCCTGGCCTGGTCTGTGTCTGCCACCAGTTTGGCCCACTCCAGGATGGCTGGTGCCATTTTGAGCACTGTCCCCACTGCTGTGAGGCTCTGCGTCATATAAAGGAAACTTTCCCGCCTGGACAGTAGTGAGCAGCTCACACCACCTCCAACCTTCGGAAGACCTCTGCATAGCTCAGTTCTCTAGTAAGAAGCACTGTGATCCAGGCCCTGGCCACCTGAAGATCGTGCTGGACTCACTTCAAGCAAAATGATCGCCCCTACTGCCCCTGTTGCCCATGATGCATTGCCTTTCACTTCTTATTTGGGATCCCTCATTTTGGCCTCAGGAGATGTTGCCCTCTTCTTGAGTATTCACATATGTTTGTAGGCTTATAGAATTCTACACTTTGCTATTTGTTGTGACACTTTATGCCACATGTGTGCCTCTATCATCTCTCTATTTCAGGATTGAACCTCCAAGGGGTCTCTGTCACTGAGCTGCAAAACAACCCTTTCCATTTTCATTTTATTTATTTTTTTTTTTCTTGTTTCAGAGCCTTTGTTTGTTTATTCATTCATTTTTATGGCCGGCTCAGCCCGCCCCGAGAGAAGGGCTGGCGCAGCATGTGGTGCTGGGGATCGAACCGCGGTCCCTGAAGCTGCCCAAACTTTCCCAAGCAGGCGCTTTAGACCACTGAGCCATCCTGCCGGGCCCACCCTTTCCATTTTAAGATAGGTCTCATTAAATTGCTCGGGGATGATCTTTGGGGATGTCTCAGCCTCTCTGACTAAAACACTGCTCAAGTTTAAATTCTAATTCCACTGTCAGGGTGCAGGCAGCTCCCTGTGAACTTAACATTTTATTACAAACTCTCAGACAAATGCCGGTGACATCTGTACACCCCAAGAGTCAACTCACAGAACAACTTTGTTTAAAAGAACCCCTCTCCGTTCCAAGCCCTAGCTTTCCTTGATTCCTTTGCATCCCCTACCGAGGCGCTCTCACCTTAAACTATGTTACAAATGAAAGTGTCACCACCCTACTCCTGGCAGTCTGCCCCTCATTGACTTTGGAACATTAAAACACACTTAGAGCTCACATTTTTATCACATCCGAGATTGTCCCTTCTACTAAGGATGCGCTTGTTGCACCGCGGGCTTTTGAATTACATAGCACTCCTCTAGGACAGAATGTAATATATTTTTGCAGAGTCAGATATTTAAGTGAATTTTATTGTCAGATTTTCTTTGTAGTCATTTTAAAGCCAGCCACTGTTTCTTAAACTACCTCTGAGGTAACTTATCTGTTGATGACACAGCTATATCTTTTTTACAACATTTCACACCATGTGGCTTAAGTGCCTGGACACTGTTATTTTAAAGCAGAGAATTGTTTTTTTCTTGGTCAGTGGTGTTTTCCCTGTTCTTTCACACGTCGTTTGTGATGTCCATATATTTTGTCATAAGGAACAAAAGATGCTTCATAATTTAAGACATTATGTTGAAAACATAAATTCCGTGCTCATAATGTGTATTTTTATTACTTGTAAGAGCACGTCTTGCCAATTATACAATATTCTTCGAGTATGAAGATTTACCTAGCATCAAAACGGTTCATAATCCAAGCTTCCAGAGGCTCTGAATCACTGCTAGCGTTCTGGAGCACCACCTCATCCTCCCAGGCCTTTCTCTTTGTGCACCACTGTATACAGGTGCCATTTGCTCCTTATTGGAATCTACTTATATGAAACTTAACAGGTTGCCATCTCTGCTGAATCACATGGGACTTTTAAAACCAGAGCCAGGTGTCCTTTGCTCTCTCTCTCTCTCTCTGAACTCATTGGGGGCCTCCTTCTTCTGTATGTGACTGGTGCAGGCCTGTCATAGTGTCCCTGATGAAAAGCTTTGGGAGAAAAAATAGTTATAAGATCATACAGTGCCTTCATGTCACCTATGACTTTCCATACTGGGTCTTGTTATGCTAGCTCCTGTGCAAAAAGTCTAGGTTCCTTTTTTAAAAGTACCCTCCTGAGTCCCCACTGTCTCCTCCATAGAATGAGGAGCTGGAGTAGGAAGCACAGCTCGCACGGAGCTTGCAGGCTTTGGTCTTGCCTCTCTGGCCCTGGTACCTTACCCTGCGCATGAACATAATGCTCAAACCCCTCCTCTCTATGGTCCTGGTCTTTGTTTCCCTCCTGCCCTAGAGGCCTCCTGCACCTCCGGAGCTAGTTAAGAGAAAAGGGAGCACTCCACAAGCTTTCGTGCTTTAATTAAACATGATGCCAGCTGAGTAGCAGTATGTATTAAAACTTTTATTAAAAGTACTGCTAAGGTTCCACGTTAATCAGGAAGCCATATCTTCCCCTAATGGCCAGAATTACTCATTAGATCATTAGAATCAGTTGAGACCTCTCAGCTGTCACATTTTTTTCCTTAATGCAAAATTCATATGAGTCACCTTCCATGTTAAGAATTAATTAATTTATTATTATTTGATTGGCTGTGTGGCTTTAAGAAAAGGGCACCTGGCTTTGTTGAGTATTTCTGATGACCCCATGGCAAATGGAAAGAATCAGCACCAAATTAGTGGTGTCGGTTCATATTCTTATTTGATTTATCACCTTTCACATGCTTTAAAGCACAACAGATATGATGGCTCTGGGAATGGCCACTAAATTTCATTTTCCTCACCACTCTGTTGACAGGAACTACTAAGTGGAATCTGATTTGTGAGGCTGGCAAGGCCTGCTGTCCACTACCTGCGTCACCACCAGTCAGGGAATTGGATTTCCAAGGCTGTCTTTTCCTTGCCAGTCCTCTTCATCGTAGTTTCAACACTGGTCTTACATTTCCCAGGTGTTTTCCTATGGGCTTAAAGAATTTCTTTGACTTATTTTCAGTCTTGTCAGGAGTGGTATCTTTTATGCCCACTTCGAAGTGAGGGTTGCTAATAGATTGTCTTAGTTACTCTTCTGTCGTTGCTGAGACAAATACCTGACACTCAAAATGGAAGAAAAAAAGGTTTATTTAGCTCACCGTTACTGGAGGTTTCAGTCCATATTCAGCTGGCTCCAAGGCAGAGTGGCACAAAGCATAGGGCAACCTTTCGTGGTGACAGCTAAGAGCAAGAGAGCAGGGACAGGTAGCAACAGCTCAAGCTGCTCACTTCTCTTCCTTTACATTGAAATGCAAATCACCTGCCCCGGGGGAGGTGCAACACCCACACCCACAATAATCATTTGCACATTCCAGAAGCTGCCAAATGACTGCATGAGGCTTTAGGGGGGACACTTATACATAAACGATAACACAGATGTGGGTACAGACTGACTGATAGTTCTGCAAACTAGAAGTCCAATAAGATGGGTAGTGTGTTCTCTCTGGGGAGGGATCCATTGCCACTCAGTGCCCCTTGAGGCTGTCACACCCAGGGTGGTAGTGAAAGGACTGATGGACCACTTTATGGGGTGCACCTGACTTGAGATACAGCAGTCAGCACAGTCTGCAGCGTTACTAGAGGTCCCATGCGCACTTGGAGCTCCCTGCCAGGAACCAGGATCGCCGGACCAAGCCTGGGGAATTCTAAAGTAGCAAGCGTCTTCCTACCATCTAATACTCTTCTGGAGTCTATTTTCTCAAACACTGTTTTGTCCATAGCCAGTCCTTTTCTCTTACACTTCCCTACTAGTTATGAACAACTTGTTATGGTTTAGATCTGAGTGTCCCCCCAAAAGGACTGTGTAGTTGGGGGCTGGCTAGATCATAGGGTCACTGGAGTTATTATTGGGTTAGTACAATGAGGCGTTCATAGCTGACTTGCTCTTAGGAGGTGGGGCCTTGGTAGAGGCAGGCACAGGAGCCCAGTCAGGCAGGGTTTCTCTGTCTTCTTCAGATCCTTTTTTCCCTCTGTTTCCTGGATACCATGAGGTAAGCAGTGTTTTCCTGTGGCCGTGGACTAGAACTTCTGTAACTGGAAGCCAAAATGAGCTAGTCCTCCTTTAAGGTGAGGGTGTTGAATATTTTGTCCTGGAGCTCAAATCAAAACTAATGTAGGTCACAAATCCTCAGCATTCAGATTTGTCTGCCTCTCCTCCTTTCCCATCCCCACTCCTGTCACCATTCTGATTTTCTATCATTTCTTTGTATGTCCTTACTGTTCTCTTGCTCCCCTCCTCCCATCTATAGGCATATTGCTCCTTTTGCCTGCAACACTTTCAGGTGAAGAAAAATGGTTCAGAGAAAGAGATGGCAATTTGTCTTGTGCATGAATGAAGGTGACAGCAAAGAATTTAAAATGTCTATAAGATGCTAAAAATAGAGAACATGGAGCATACAAGATACAGAACATACACTTTGGGCCTAAGAGTCATTTTTAGTGAGTGCATTTGGAGTGATCACTGGGAATTTAGGGCAAGGTGTAGAGGGCCCACACCAGACAGTCCGCTGGGGCTTAGGGAAAGAAAACGTAGTAGAGGTGTGTGGTGGAGGTAGCTCCAACTAGAGAACATCAGAGGGGAGTGGAGGATTCGATAGGATGTAATAAAAAATGGAGTAAATAGGGGTTGTTGGGTGTCTAGCAAGTGACAACATTGTGCTAAATGGGTTGCACACACTCCTCATTGAACGAGCCCATTCAGCGACTCTTCAGGCTATGACAGAGGCCTGGGCATTGAACTTGAAGCCTGCCATTTGCGCTTGCAATCTATCTTTTTTTTTTGTGCAGTTTTGTGCATCTTTTTTTACAAAGTTTCATTGTGTTTTTGCACAAACACCTTGCTTATTATACAGTGTTGTGATTTTTGCTGATTTTACCATACAGTACAGTGCTGCTGTTCTATGTTCTGTTGTACTTTGCCATACTGCAAGGAAGCATTATATAAATGAAAGGGAAGTCAACAAGTTGGAGTTTCCTTTGACCATTTTTCTGTGTTCTGAATATTATTATGTACATATTACATACAGTTCTTTAGGTAGCAATGAGTTCATTTAACTACGTAGTCACAGGGATAGAATTGAGATATTAAATGAGGAATATCTAATACAGGGATATAGATGTAGGTATAGGTATAGATTAGATATAGATATGTGATTCATATTGTCCCAGTGCATCACTTAGATATGCCTAGTGTCAAATATTACAGAGAGATCAATAGAGTGAAGATTGAGAACAATATTGAAGGAAATCATTGACAATTATTAGCAAATGAGACAATTTTTAATTGAATTTTTGTCCTTATTAGACAGCTTCATTTTGTAATTCATGCTGGCCTTAAAGTATCATCAGTCCTCCTGTCTCAACCTCCCAAGTGTTAGGAGTACAGGCATGTGCCACCACTGCCAGTAAGCTCTAGCTTTTTTAAAGAGACATTTGTAATCTTTAGTTGTAAATACACAGAGCTATAAAAGCAAAATATGGATTTTCCTTTTTAACTGTTTCACTAACCGTTAAAAAATGTATATGCACATATATAATATATATAGTATATATATATATACATATATATATATATTCCACAATCATAATGTAAGATATATTATTGAAGAGTCTGTTCCTCCAGTTCTTCCTAAAATCAGTAATCCTGTATGAATTTTGCTAAAAATGTATGGACCTAATGTGGTGCTGTACAAGTAGAAATGTTGACATTTTTTAT
Source organism: Myocastor coypus (assembly GCA_004027025.1). Lineage (NCBI taxonomy): Eukaryota > Metazoa > Chordata > Mammalia > Rodentia > Myocastoridae > Myocastor > Myocastor coypus. The sequence continues at coordinate 62,778 of PVJA010002672.1, forward strand.
TCATTTTTGTGCCCACAGAACCTAAAACAGTGACAAAGACATAGAATAGACTCAGCATATTTGTTTATCAATAAGTTAATAAATCACTTTTAGCAGCTTAAAGATTTTGTCATATTGTGATCCTGTATAGTTGAAAACAATATTATTAAAACCAAATTTCAGAAATAATAGGTGTAAAATATGATCATTCTGAAATTTGTAGCATGGAGTGAATTGGGTGTAGCCTAATTTTCAGTAGAAAAGAGTGTGAACCTAGGATTGCTATTGAGCCGCAGGGACAAGGAGGCATGCAGATCACTGGTTTAAGTCATTCTGACTGTGAGATGTCCAAACTGGAAAGACCCAAGTCAACCTGAGCCTTTCCTTCATAGGTGAAATACCAATAGTCACACAGGGTGTTTATGAAGTTGAAAAGCAAACCGGCAAACATCCAGAGTGTAACAAGGGAAATTCAGTGCTGTGTTTTGGGCTGATAATGCTATAGCCACAGAAAACACAAATCCTACATGTACTATACTATACATTTTGTATATACCCTACTTTGTTGTAAATTAGCCCATTCGCTGTAGAATTTTTGAGAATCCCCATCTACAGAGAAGCAAGAAAATGGAAACTACTACTGCCCGCAAATAGCAGTACCTAATCTTACTATTCCTGAGTGTTAATTCTAATCTGTCTTCTTAAGCTTTTAATGTAGCCCTCGCGTTGAGGCTGATTCGGCCCCTAGTAAACTAAAAGCTGAAAATTCCATGGTAACTTGTTCACTCTCCACACTCCGTATGTTTGTCAGCCTTTCCACTGCTGGATCCGATGCCCAAAGCCCACAGTTTTAAAGGATGAGTGATTTAATTTGTTTCATAGTTTGAGCCATTCAGGCTATAGCCAGCTGCCTCTAAGGCAGGAGCACTGAAGTTTAAGGTGATGCCTCTTCTGGTCTCCCAGGTCAGGTGTGAGAGGGGGACAGAGAAGGGCCTGGCAGAGCAGAGTTGCTTAGTTCATAATACCCAAAGCCACGTGCCTCCATGATCCAGCCAGACATATCCAGGAACATTCTCTACTAATCAAGATGTTTCTAATCCAATCTAATGAAGTTGATATATCAGGACTGCATAATGGTCATAATCCTTCCCTTGCCAACCTCAAACCAGATACATCTCCTTAAGCCCTACTTAATGTCTTTCTTTCTTTCTTTCTTTCTTTCTTTCTTTCTTTCTTTCTTTCTTTCTTTCTCTTTCTTTTTTCTTTCTTTTTTTGTATTTTACAGAAGGGTCTACAGGGTGCTTAGGGTCTCACTACTAGATCAGACTCATCGTGATCGAACTGTTTACAGCCTCTCAAGAGCTGGGATTACAGGTGTGCACCACCACAACCAGTCTCAATTGCTGTCTCAGCATGCCCCAAGAGCAGGGCCAGCAAGGCAGGGCTGGTGATTGAACCCCTGACCCCTGACCCCTGACCCTCACTTTAATACATTGAGCTATTTGGCCAGCCCTAGATCTACTTAACTTTGAAGTAAAATAGCAAGTTTATAATTGTGCCTAATATGGTACAACTAGAATAAGTATAATCATAAACCCAGTAACCTCTTCCCTAAAGCTTTGATAGTTTTTGTCTTTTGTTTTTGTTTTTTTTTTTTTTGTCTTTTTGAGACAGGGTCTCACTATGCAGTTCAGGCTGGCCTTGAGCTCACTTTTGTAGCCCAGGCTGGTCTCGAACTCACACCGATCCTCCTGCCTCAGCCTCCCGAGTGCTGGGATTACAGGCGTGCGCCACCACGCCCGGCTTTGTTTTTGTTTTTGTTTGTTTGTTTTTGCGGGACCAGGGTTCAAACTCATGACCTTGCATTTGCCAGGAAGGCACTTGTGCCACGGAGCTATCTCCCCAGCTTCCTAAGCTTTGATAGTTTCACATTTTTAAAAGTCAGAGTCCAAATCTCTTTGGAGACTCATGGTGAAATCTTAGCTGTGTCCCTTCATTGAAACAAACAAAAAGTTCCACAATCCCAAGGCACAACACTACAGGGTAGACATTTTCATGTCAAAAGTGAGGAACAATGGGCAAAGAAAGGAGTTGGACCAAAGCGAGACAAAAGCCACCAGGACAAACACTAAGTCCTATAGCTCCATATCTGTGTCTGGAGCACCTGGTGCTAAAATGTGAATGCCAAAGGGTTTGGCAGCCCCAATCCTGTGACCTTGCTACTTGAGATCCACAAAGGCCCTTTCTTAAGCTGGCTGTTCTTTGAGCCTACAGTTTTCCTCTGCTGATGCTCCCTGTTTCTGCATTCTCTGTCTCTGTGGGGTCTCCAAAGCACCTTTGGTTTCGTTACCCTGGTGTCCTGGTTACTCTTCTCTAATTGTTGGGACAAATGCCCAGCCCCCAAAAGAAAGAAAGAAAAGGTTTAGTCAGCTCACAGTTACTGGAGGGTTTAGTCCATACTTGGCTGGCTCCAGGGCTGAGTGGCACAGGGTAGAGAACATCCAGTTCATGGGGCAGGGGACAGCAACAATGGCAGCAGGCCAACAAGGGCAACAGAGACAGAGTCTGTTTCTCTGTCTCTCTTATAATCCATTCAGGCTCTCTGCTTCAGGCTGTCCACTCAGACCACACCCATAATCCCAGTGGATCGCGAGTTAATCTCAAATTCTAGACGTCCCTCCCCATGACTGCATGAGGCTTTGAAGGGACAACTAGACACAAACCTAAACTCCTGGCTTTAGGCACTACTTTCTCAGGGGTATCCACTGTTACCCAATAAAAATAGTCACTCTCTGCACCCTGAAGCCTAAAGTGGGTGAGACTTCGCTGTCTTCTGGGCTGCCCTCAGGACGTCTTCTTGTCCCTTGGCCCTGTACGGAGTATTTGATGTCTTTTTAGTGATTCTGATTTCTTCAGCAACCATACCTTTTTGATCCCAAATTTATATGTGGTTCCTTTAGGGCCAAAATGCACGTTTATTAAATTTTTTTATTCTGTCTTGTGCCTCTGATCCTTACAATAAATATGGCAAAACGTAACCGGTAGTACCTATTCCTCATTCTGCTGTTTGGACTGTTCTGAAATTTCCTCCACCAGATCAACCAGTCCATTGCTCTTAACCCCAGTGTCTGTCTCAGAGTATGGAAAACTACAGACAAGTTTTCTGTTGGCACATAGCACACATAACCTCTGGCCCAAGTCGCTGCTCCCTACTGAAATCTCCTGAGCCTGCCTCTTCCTGTCTGTATCCCTGTGGGTATCCCATTCTTCTGCCCTTGGACCACAGTCACCCCTTAGGCTCTGCTTATTGTATCCGAAGGCTTCCCTAACCTGCTTCTCCAAATCTTTTTCCCAACTCACCACACACACCACCAGCTCCGAAGGTCTCTAATTGACGTGGCTAGAGAAGTGTAGGAATGAGAGCCCAGCTCCTCAGTTTTCAGGATGACTCGGCTTTCTACTTGCTGGACACAGCACCTGACACTCCCATCTTGAAAGAGGAGAAGTTTAATTAGCTCATGATTTGGGAAATTCAGTCCACAAGCAGCGGGGCCTGGGGCAAGCACGATATTCCGCAAGGGCCTGGCAGAATAGATCAGCTTAGTGCACGCAGGTAGCTGGGGAGCACAGGAGAGGAACAGGGCCATGAAGTCTTACTTTCCTTCCTCTGTCTTTGTCTCTGTCCTTTCCCCCATATTTTCTTGTCGAAGGAGACTCTAAATCCCTTACCACATTGCAGAGTAAATGCAAATTTTATGTAAATAGGAAAACTGCATGAGGCAGTTATCATATGGTGACCCGGCTTCAACTTGGGTCACTCTGAAGCCAAATAGTACTTAGAAAAGTGGAATTATTTCCAGATATCTGAATCAGAAAAAAAAAAAAAAAAAAAAAGGTAGCAAATCATCTTAATATTTCCTAATATTGAGCCATTATGCTTCATGTAATCTAAATATTCAAATATCCATCTACTTGCTATCACAAAGAGACATCTTGGTGAAGGACTAATTTTTTTTTCAATTTCCATCCAGATGTTATAATAGTTCCAAAAAAATAGATTTAAATGCATGACTTCCTTTCAACTTAAAATTATTTCATGTAAATGCCGCATGCCTTCTGTTTTTCCTTTGGAGATTTTGTGAAGGATATTATTTTCCAGGTATTTGAGGTGTTTTATGTATTTTTGGTCAGAAAAATATGAATGTTTTGACTCACTGCATTCTTTTAAAGGAAATATAAATGTGAAAAAATAATCTCACCCCCAGACAAACACCCTTTACCTGTCTCTCCGAAAGTGTGTTAGTGAAACTATAGCAAGAGATTGTCAAAAAGTGAGATCTCATGGGTAGTGTCTGCCCACTTCCACAACGTAAATATTCCTCCTCTGGCTAACTTGAAGCTACTGACATGACTTTTGTTGAATGTGGAGTTTGGACAAGATGCACAGTCCACGCCATTATGTAGTATTTACACCATACAAATACAATACATGTATAAATCTATAACCAAATTTGTAACTCCCAAGATGGATACCACCAGACAATTAGAAAGTGATGAGTTCTTAGTTATGTATTACCTTTGTTGTTAATTACATGTTAAAACATGTAATTTATTTCATTCAGAGTTTCTCAGCCATGGCACTATTGACATTTTAAGCTGGATAATTCTTTGTTATGAGGGTCTGTCATTGTTGGACACCAAGTTAAGATTTTTAAGTATATCTCTGGCCTTTACCCAACAGCACCTCTGGTCTCTACAACCACACAACCTCTGTGGGCACTGATAAATTTCCCCTCAGATAAAGCCACCCTATGGTGACAAACACTGATTTAATTGTAAGATTGTACATATTTTAATTGTGATAGTGTTGATTTGATATGACTTGTATAAGTCCACATCATTTTAGAGGAAATAAATGCAGGAAGGTTCTATCTTGGTTACCTTCCTCTGTTTGCTGGGACAAAATACACAACACCCAAAATTAAGAAGGGGGCCAGCCAAGTAGCTCAGTGGATTAAAGCACCTACAAGAAGTCACAGGGATTGGGGGTTCCATCCCCAGGCCTGCTGTGCTAGACCTGCCCCTGGGGTGTGCTGAGCCAGCAATTGAGATTGGGTGTGGTGGTGCATGCCTATAATTCCAGCTCTTGGGAGGCTGTAAACAGGTGGATCACTACCAGTCCGATCTAGTAGTGAGACCCTGTAGACCTGCTAGGCCCTTCCCTAAAATAAAATAAAGTAAAATAAAATAAAATAAAGGAGGGAAAAGATTTATTTAGCTCATTTTGTGGAGGTTTCAGTCCATACTTGGCTGGCACCAGGGCCGAGTGGCACATGGCAGAGGGCAGCAGCTCATAGCGGCACAAGGCAGCAAAACAGCAAGAGCAAAAGGGCTGAAGCCGAGGCAGCAGCAGCAGTGGCAGCAAAGGTAGCATGGAGCAAGCCTCTCTCCCTTCCGTACCTTGCATTCAGGCCATCTGTGGGTGTGGCACTCACACCCATACTCCCAACAGCACTCATGTCCATAATCCCAGCCCGTGATTATGAACTAATCACAAACTCTAGAAACTCACCCCATGACTACATAAGGCTTTGGGGGAACAGCTAGAGACAACCCATACTAGATTCCGTCGCACTTTCTGAATTTTTTGGTTTCTATATTTTGCCGTGGAACTAGTCCCATCCATATATTCAGAGCACCATCTTCCTTTCATACTATTTTTGGTTTTCTTTGAATTAAAGAATATCTTGACTGACTGTCTAATTTTCTTCCAAAGTATATAACCCTGGAGTTTCCTGTAGAGCAAATGTGATTTTCTACTTTGTTAAGCCCTGAGCCTCCTGTAGATCCTTGTGAGCTTTCGGAAAAGCCACATTCAGGTAGCCAGCAGGGGATAGGAAAGGAAAGAGGGAGAAAGGACCTCTAAGGTGATTCAGACAGCGATCTGAGTGAATGGCCAGCTCCTTCATTTGGAAGGGAAATTGTGTCCTTGGGCTACCAATCCTAGTGTGTCCCCACTCTTGCTTGCTTGTTTCATCTCTGGGCAAGGGGGTTGCATTTGCGTCTTAACCTAGCTTCCAACCAGCTCCTTTCTGGGCCTTCTCTGACTTCCGAATGCCCTCATCTTCTCTTCCTTCCCTGTACCCAATGTCCCTTCACACACTGAAACAGTTTCAGCTGGATCTCTAATTCTGTTACCCACCAGGTGCTGAGGTAACACAACCTATGAGGTAGGCTTGGTAGTTTTATTTGTTCCAATTTATGAGGGTCATTTGACAGCCCTCTATCCTTTATGCCTCAACAGAAAATATTCTGTTCTCAATAGTATTTGCCGAGGGATCTATTCTCGTTTCCTAGGGATGCTGCAAGCAATTGCCACAAACTGGGTGATACAATACACATGTATCTTCTCACAGCTCCGGAGGTCGGAATTCCAAATTTCCTGGGATCATATACTTTGACTTAAGATTCACGAGTAGAATTCATTAGATTTATTTTCACCCATATCTGGTGGTTCCTGGAATTCTCTGGTTTCTAGAAGTGGGACTCCAACTTCTGCTGCCTTCTTCACACACCTTTCTTCTCCATGTCCATGCCTTTAATTTCCTGGCCTGCTTCTTGTAACGATACTTGCCTTTGGATTTAAGTCTGTCTAAACTTGGTCAGAATTGCATTGAGGCAACCCTTATGCTGCCAGTGACGAAGACAGTGTTCAACTCAGTAGGTGCGGATCAGGACTGAGGATTGTTTCTCTGGCTCCATAAATTGTTTAGCTCTTATGGCGACCCAGCAATAAGATGAACCCGGAAGTGAGACCTTGTGGCTTCCATCCGTCCCACTGCAGTTGTAGTGGGGAGTAAACACTCTTCTATTCCTGCTGCTACCAGCTTCTGGTTGAGAACAGACCTCCTTGAAAAGGGATGTTTTGCGACCCCATGCAGCCAGTTCAGGCCAGAGAAGCACAAGCATCAGAGACAGCTCAGTGGGGATGGAGCCGACCAGATCAAAGAGAAGCAGGCAGCTGGATCACAGTTTGCACTGGGCTGCACCACCCAGTGCTCAGCTCAGCCAAGAGGCAGGGAGAAGGGGCTGTGTCGAACAGGGGAGAAGGAAACTTGCGGTGCTGTACAAGGGACAAAGGACAAGGATTAAGAGGCAGATGCAGGTCTGAAGGAGATTCAAAGGGAAGCTGTCCTGGGAGCTTCTGAGCACTCGGGGAGCCACCAGCTGTTTGCAGCTCAGGTCCCTGGCCAGACCCCATCTCCCTCAGGCCTCCCTGAGGTCTCACCCTCTGAGTGTTTAAGGAGGGGCTTCTCCTGCACAATATCCCCAGCTTTCTGTGTTGGTAGCTTTGACTCTATAGCTGTGATGGAGAGTGATCTTTCAAAGAGTGGTGAAAACGATAAAGATGGACTTATGAGAATGATAGCAAAATCAGAGAAACACAAAAGGACTTAGGTACTGGAACAGACTATGGACCACATAAGCCTTATTTCAGCTCTGATAACGGTGAGAAAGAGGCCAGCACTCAGAGACAAAATAATATACATAACGAAGGTCCCTATAAATTGATTTCCACTGGGAAAAAACATGCTTTATCTTCTCTCTCTCACCAGCCACCTTCTCTTCCAGCCCCTCCCTTTTCCCCTGTTTTGGTTCCTTATCTCTCTTCTCTCTGACCTGTGGTGAAAAAATCCAAAACATAGTCTCCAAGGTGCTGCTTTGAGCTCCACGTTTATTTCCCTCTCTCTAAATTCTAGCAGAGCCTGGCTTTCGCCAGGTGCCTCTAATGTTTTATATTCTTCCCTTTTTCTAGCCATTAACGTTTCACAGCTCTGACGTGTAATTGAGGAGGCGGCCCTTCCTGCCTGCCTCGCTGCAGTCCTCCTACGGATTTCTCTCCGTTCCTTTCGGTGTTTCCTTTCGTTTAGCATTCTACCTGTGGCTGTCCAGATGCCTCAGTAAGCCAGGGTTGAAGTTCTCAAATTTATGAATCTCTGAGCTTCTTTCCACGGACAAAAAAAGTGAAGAAGTGAAAAATTAGTGTTTCAGAATGAGGAACTCTGAAGGGTCTCCTCAATGAAATTCGTTTAGACGGCGCTGGTGTTTTGTCTCAGGACAAACGCTATCGTGTTAAAGAAATAATCAGTGAAAGTTGTTATAGCATAATAAGATGTAATAATGCAGTAGGTACAGGGACCCCTGCCATAGGACTTTATAGGGAGGGAGAGAAACTAGCTTGCTTCCCAGTATGCTGTGGCTAAATGGGTACTTGTTGTCAAGGAGCAGAGTAGGGTCGACAGATGGAAATTACGAAGAGGAAACACTAGGATGAAAGGGATTCTGGGTAAGCCAAATAAACAGGCATCAGGCGGAAGAGAGAGCAGGGTGACCAAACATCCTACTGAGCGGGCAGGAGAGGATGAGGAATACAATCAGAAATGTGATCAAACCACAGGTGGTCAGACCTTGAGATTAGAGGGTGTTCGATAAACTATCCAGCAGAACTCTTGCTAAGACTGGATTTTATTATTAAAGAGTGCACGGATGGGTCTAATAGAAAATTCAGGAGCTTAACTAGTTTTGCCAAGCAAAGAAATTTGGTTTAACTGAACACGAGCATGAGTCTGATGTCCAAAAAAAAAAAAAAGAAGAAGAAGAAGAAAAGAAAAACTAAAATAACTAACTGAAAACGGACCTTAGAGATACTTGTGATTCAGGCCCATTGCTGCAGACAAACCAGTACAGTACAAATTGCTGATCAATTTTTAAGAAACTAAAATATAATAAAACAACTAGTAACATTATATTCAGGATAATTTGATTATTAAAAATGTACTTGTTCTTCTTAAGAGTACCTCTGGGCCATAATTATATGCATTAGTGACCATTGTCCTATAGATTATTAAATTGTTGGCTGATTAAGAAGATATTTTGATGCCAAGGCAGACAAACTAGTTTTAACTGTGGGTAGTGTTCCAGAGGTGACTTTGCTATAGGGCACTCAATGCTGTCTTATGCCCTGAGACAGAGAATTTGATCCAGCGACCCTCAAAGCCTTTCTATATTGCCAAGTTGACATTCTACTGGAGGACACTTTGCAGTTCATTTTACATTGTGCCTAAGTACTTCCATCTGGCACAGAGATATTCCCCTTCTTTACTTTTCTCATTGAGACAAAATACCCAACATCCATAGTTAAAGGAGAAAACTTTTATTTTATTCACAGTTTGTTGAGGTTTCAGTCCTTGAATCAGCTGGTCCCAAGGCAGGGTGGCATGGCAGACAGACATCACAGAGGAGAAAGAGTTGATGGTGGGCAGAAGGCTGCAAAGCCACATGAGATGGCCACAATGTCTTCTGTCCCTTATATCTTATCCAGAATACTTAGCGTGGGAGGCATTCCCACCCCTACTCCTAGTGCCATTGATCCTAGCATTGCACTATGAATCAGTCCCAGCATCCCACACCCTAGATCCAGCCACCTCTGAAAAAGCCTCACCCATGACTTCATGAGGCTCTGGGAGGATATCTAGTCTCCAGCCATAACATACTCCCAGCAGCCAGTTCCTATGTGTAGATGTACTTAAAGCCAGTTCTCTGAATGGCGATCAAACATTCTTATCAAGGTTGAAAATACACCCTACTCGTCTATAACATGGGGGTGGTACAGCTGCCTGTGCCATGAATGAGAAGGCCCTGGCTTTGAGCAACACCGGCATGCATAGCCAATGCTTTAGGACATTCTCGTTATAGTCACCACTGGCAGACAAGAAGACAGTGGGACCTCAGGTTTTGAGGCTTCTCTGAGGCCTGGGATACTAAAAGCTGCATGTCCTGGTTTGAGCCACAAATTTCAGGTCTCTAGAGACCTGCACCATGGTTTCAGATCTGCTGTTCATTAGCAGTAAAATCCTGAGCAAGGCACTGAGTCTCCCTGCTCCTGATGTCATCACTGTGCCAGTTCAACCCCACCACCCATTGCTGAAACTTTCCTTGCAGTGAAGACATTTTCCCATCTGGCTAAGGCTGAGTGATACAGGACTTGGTGGGAGGGGTTCTCCCCTTCTCCCAGCCAGCAGCTCAGCCTGCCCTGCCTGTGATGCTCACCTGTTAGACCTTTTGCTCTGCCTGGCAAAAGCATATTAAAGTGCAAGCAAGGAAGAGCAGCGTGATTATGGTGAGAGCTTCGAACCTGCTTCACCATGTAAGTAGGCATAAATCACTCACAAGCTTTGCTAGTTTATTATTGGGAGTAAATTACTTATGGTACATCTCACCTATCACCACCCAAGCCATGGTTGATGATAATAAGTGATAAGAGGTAATAAGTTTCCCTCCACTCCCAAAGCTCTCGTGTTTGTGTTCAAGCGATATAAATATTGATAGTGATGATGTCCAGCATGTGCCGGGAGAAAGCACGCAAGTGTCCACCTGGCAGCACCGAAAGAGTTCATAAAGGAGCTAGAAAAGCACAGGGGTAGCTACAGCCTGTAGCCCAGTCTGGCCTGCAAGTTAACAATGACTTGTGGACCTTAAATGATTGAAGGGAAATCAAAGAAAAGTTTTGTGACGGGTGGAAAATTATAGGCGTACAAATTTCTGTGCCTGTGAAGTTTAGTTGGAGCACAGCCATGCTCATTTATATGTGCACCATGTACAGCCTCTCTCTCTCTCTCTCTCTCTCTCTTTAGTATTTATAACAGGAACTCTCTGGCTCAAAAAATGTACAATAGTTACTATCCAATCCTTATAGAAAAAAAAAACGTTTGCTAGCCTGTAGTATGCCTGTGACTCACTTTATCTCAGTCCCCAAGTCTAGAGAGAAAAATACAATGTTTTTTCTTTCCTTTCTCTATGAATAGCTAGGATCAAGGCTGAAGTTACTGTCCCAGCAAGACTTTTGTGAGGGCACAGGAGGATACTCACTGTAACCTGTGGTACTGACCACCATATTTAAAATCTTCCGTGTGAACACGTCAAATTAAATGTGTTCAGAATAGGGCTGGCTAGAACATCAGTGGGTCAAACTCTGAGAGATTCACTCTCTGGCTTTCTGACTTGAAAGAGGCATCTCTCAGCCCAAGAGTGGAGGAGAGAGCTCTGCTGAGTGAGAGCTGCTTCCGTGTTCTATAGAGCTCTACTCTACCTGCCCACCCTGAGTGTTTAATCAATATTTTGATGTTGCTATTCATTTTTGCCTTCAGAAACGTAAACTGCTTTTTAAAATGTTTATTTTTAGCGCATAAAAGAATACCGAGTAAGACACAATCACTATCTTTCCCCTGTGTCTTAGTTACTTTTTACTCGTTGCTGGGACAAATACCTGACACTCAAATGAAGGAAGGAAAGGTTTATCAGCTCACAGTTACTGGAGGTTTCAGTCCATATTTGGCTGGCCCCAGGCTGAGTGGAGCAGGGCAGAGAGCATCCAGTTCATGGCAGTGGAACAGCAACAAAATGGCGACAGAGGCAGCCAACCAAACACGGCAGCAGAGCAACAGCTCCAGCTCCAGTCTGTCTCTCTGTCACTCTTTATATTGCATTCAGGCTCTCTGCCTTAGGGTATCCACCCTAGATCACACCCAAGTCTCAGCCTTACTCAGACCAATAATCCCATCAGTACTAAAACACAATCCTAGGGATCACAAATCAAGTCTCCATGTATAGAAGACACACCCCATGATTGCATGAGGCTTTGTGGGTCAGCTAGACATAAACCGTAACAACCTGTCTTTATTTTTGAAGCTCACCAAAATTATGCCCATGTTGCATGGTGCAGCGGTTTGTAGGATGATCAAGAAGGAAAGATGGCAGAGAAGGAAATGAGGCTGCTCACAGTCTGGGTTTTCCAGAAATCAAGAGCAAAATGCTAAGTATTTGCCACAGACACATTTGCATGTGGCTAAGCTGAAAAGAAAACGGTTTTCAAAGGCTGGAACTTTGGATCCCCTAAATACATACATACATACATACATACATACATACATACATACATACATACAAGCACATTTGTTTTACTATTAGGGAGGCAGAAAAAAAGAGTGATCTCTTAGAAAAGCTGGGACTCTGTCTTCTTGGGTTTTATACTTCATTGTATAATCAACGTTTTGAGTTTTGCTGAAAAATAAACTCACAAACTAAACTGGTTATGAAAGACAGATGTAATATACATTAGGCATCATCCAGGCCTCATGGACTACTGCCCAGTCTGGAGACATGGGATCAGTCTCCACCTCCTCCGTAGGTAGGGGACAAATATTACCGCACATTCAGGAGTCTTGACGTATCTGCTAATAGGACACCCTTAGAGAAAGACTCTCTCATAGGAGCAAGGCTAACGCTCTTGGTTTAAGAGGGACAGAAGCAGGGAGACACAGACAGAAGCCATGATCCAGTCCTCACCTTCACGGGCAGGTAGGGTTGCACCTACCTCAGCCTCTTTGGTTCTCCCATTCCATTCCCAGATCGAATGCATCTGGGCTTTGTGCCATTACATCTGAGATTCAGCTAAGTTTTGAAGAATTACAACCCTGATCTCTGGGCACCAAATAGGGATTTTATTTCTCTAGCTTTATAATTTGGTAGAAGAAAGGGAATGTTAGTTGAATGGTAAAATTTAGGCATTGTGTCGGGCATGGTAGTGCATGTCTATAATCCCAACATTTGGGAGGCTGGGGCAGGAGAACTGACATACATTGGAGGCCAGTCTTGGCCACATAATGAATTCCAAGCCATCCTGGACTACATAGTAAGACCTTGTCTAAAATAAAAGGGGTGAGGAGCATTATTTCTGGATTTTAAAAGGCTGCACATTTCTGGAGGGTGCCAGTATGGAATCTTTCTGACTGAGCCCTTCCAATCACACTGCAAGACATTATCCACTTTGTTTTCTCCACTAGGCCAACACGGTGAATGTTAAAAGTTGTCTTCTTCTCCAGGTTAAAGATAGAATCACAAAGAGATTCAGAGTATAGTGTAATACCAGAATTCCTGGGAAGTGAGATGAGAGAGGATCCTTGAAATTTCCAGGATGATCTGGAATACATACTGAGTACAAGGCTAGCTTGAACTACACAGGAAAACCCTGTGGCAAAAATAAAAACCCCAGAACCACTGTCCAAAGGACAGTTGGCCCATGTCTTGAACCATCTACAAAGCCCAGAATATACCAAGATTAATTCTGTATTTTAACTAAATTAATATCTAAAAGAGTACAACTTTTTTTTTTTCTTTTGGTTTTTTGGAATTCAGGCTGACTTTGAACTCACTATGTAGCTCAGGCTGACCTTGAACTTGCAGTGATCCTCCAGCCTCGACCTCCTGAGTGCTCAGATTACAGACATGCTCTATGATGCCCAGTGATCAGAGCACTTTTAAAACTTGAAAAATAAAATGTACATGGGTAATCATTTTATCCCCAAATGTACATAAGAATTAAACTGGATAAATCTATTGATATGGTTATATGAACATTTATACTCTATAATCCAAAAAGTTATAACAAAATACCAGAATATAAGCACATAGTTCCCCCTTCCAAAAAATAGAAAATAGTTCATCTATTCAAATACACATAAATCACCTCACATAAATAAAAAGAAGGATTAATACTAGTCAACCCAGGGAGCAGTAGAGTGCCCTTCTGCCTGTGTCTGGCAGTTCACGGAGGTGTGACATTGGGTGCTGCATTTGATTCCTTTCCCTTTTTCCCTCCTGTTGCTCCCCTTCTCTGTTTCCTGGCTACCACGAACAATGCTACTTTCCTCTGTGTCACGTTCTTCCACGTTCTTCCTGAACCAGCCAAGAGCTAAATGAATCTTTAGGTGGTGGATGTCAGGTGTTGTCTACCAACAATGAGAGAGCTGACTAACACCTATCCCTGAGAAAAAAACAGAGAATTGTTAATTGGAGAGAGCTAGTAATCAAAAATACATATTAGAAAAAAAGCACATTTGGCTGTAAAAGTAGCAAAGTATTTTAACAGCTGCAACACAATAATTCCAGGGAGGAGTCAATGAAATAAGCCTGATTTGTTTATATATCTACCAAGAATGTAGCCTAAAATAAGCAAGACTCAGAAGGTTAAAAAATTGCATGCTTTCTCTTACAAAAGAAACCTAAAATACAGGTGAATGAATGAATAAAATAAAGCAGTGAAGTTAGGAAACTGGAAGGTCAACTTTTAAAGATAGGTAAAGGGATCAGGGGAGTGGGGAGGCATGGGAGAGGAGTATTGCTGGGACAAATTACCCACCTCCCATAAATTAAAGGAGGTTTGGCTCCAAAAGTGAAACAACACAGAACATGTAGCTTTTGTATCTTCCAAGGTCAGTCAAATCCCTCAGAGTTTACTTTGAAACCATATACAGTGCTTTGTAGAACTGTTGTCAGTGTCCGTGATCTGGATGCGTCACAGCCATTGCTTGACCAGTTTGCTCTCTCTGAAAGCCCAAGAGAATGTTTTCTCTCTAGGTGACTCTCCTTAGGCACACTATACATTATCAGTACATTTCCTCTGCGGTCCCATAATCTCTTTCAACAGAAAATTTGGGAAGCCACTGAGTTATAGGACGTAACAACACAGGTTCTCTTATGTTCTGAGTCCTCACTGACCTTGAAGGTCTAGGGCCAAAATATTGGTTATCCTTGTAGCCCTTCTTTTTCTCTAATTTTTGATCTATAAACTTATAGTCTTAACCCTCCAGAAGAAAAGCTTAGTGATATTATTACTCCATAACATAGTTACTTTGAGCTTAACATCACTGTCTTTCTGAATATCAAACATCTTAGACTTAACTTGGAATTGGTGTTATCTATCAATCATTGATATTCTAATAAGTCTCTATAGAATGTGATAAAGGCAGTTGCACATTTTTACACAGGAATTTAGAAATCTGAGCATATACAAAATTTTAACCTGTCAATCCTACAGTAAGTATTTTTCTAGTCTCTTACTCTCATTTAATACCCTTTTTTGTTTTCTTGTTAAACAACCATTTACATGAGAGACAGTATAACAATAAATGAAATTACATTAGAAGCAGCACACATCTAAAAGACCAGAATAACAGGCATTACAAGCATAGTTTTAGTGTTACACGTTGCTACCCTCAGTGTGATAAACCTTTTGGAGGTTCTTAGGATAATTATCTAATGAATACTATGCATAGTTTTGCTCTTGCCATGTTTCCCATGTTTCCTGTTTGCAGTCACTTTGTTGTTTAACCATTAAGTCTTTTATTTCCATTCAGCTGTGTTATGCTTTCCCATTTTTATTTCTTCTTTTGGGTTCTCACACTAGGGAGAATATATGATATTTACACACGTAGGTCTGGTTTATTTCACTTATGAGTATATGTTCAAGATACATCCACTTATATACAGGTCTTGCTTTAACTAGCCCTGAACCACCCAACAGAAAAGTTTAACCATAAGGTGTAAAACGTAAAGATAGATTATTATGCTGAGCTGTAAAAGGCTTAAATCAACAGCTTCCAATATTACCAGTTGTGTCAGTAACCCACTATGATTATGGAATATCGGATTATGTATGCAACTACTTTTTCTTAGTTCAGTGAGAAGAAAATTTTTTGTACCAACAGTGATTAGAAAAATTATCACATCTACACTCTGTGCTCTGTATAACTACTAGGAGGACAACAATATGCATTGTATCAAATACTGGAAATGTACTACTAATATGTTTTGAAACTGACACATTGTTATTTCTTATTAATTGTAATAAAAAAGAGAGAGAGAAACAACACAGTGGAAGAAGGAATGGCAGACAGGAGTCAAGGGTTTGATGGGGAGAAGAAAGAGGGAGAGAGGGGGAAAGAAGGAGAGGGAGACAGGGAGAGAGGGAGAGAGACAGTCAGAAGGAGAGAGAGAGGGAAAGGAGAGGGAGACAGGGAGAGAGGGAGAGAGAGAGAGAGAAACAAAAACAAGAAAAAGGAGGAGGAGAAAGGAGGAAAAGGAGGAGAGGAATGAGCTGAGGACAAGAATGGATCCTTTTAGGTTATACCCCAGTGACCCACCCACCCCAATCAGGCCTGCCCCCTAATAAAATATTCACCTTTCAAAAACTCCATCTCTGAATATGTGAGACTTTTGGAGGACATCTGTATCTAAACCATAAAGGGGTAAAGGGATTGAAAATGAACAAGATGGCAGTATATACATGTACCAATTCCCCAAAACAAAATGCTTCTGAAAAGCCATTGGCAATATTTATCAACAGCAGTAAAAGTGCTTTATGTTTTTCAAACCATTAGTTCTCTCAGGAATTTATCCTAAGACAATTAGAAAACTTGAAGAAAAACAGCTTCTATAATAGAAAAAATCTTCAAAACATACTAAAGGTCCCCAAATAAATATTGATATTTATTTAACATCATACAATATTTAATACCAAAAATGCTCATGTGTCTCTGGAAAATATAAACAATAAATCTAGATACAATGTTTGATTCCAATTTTGTAAAGATGATTGCCACACAATATATTAAAGTGCATAACTTTCTTTGAGTGTCAAGATTTCAGTTGATTTTTTGCTATCTTCTTTATATTATCACTTAAAATGAACACTTACACATTTTACATTATACATACAAACTAAAAGAATGTAGAGTTTCAAAATTTGAATAATTTTGGAAAATTAAACAAATTACAAGGGATGGAGAAAATATAACCAAAAAGTTACTATGGACCTATGCATGTCCTTAATAAACAAAACCATGCTATACAGCATCCTATACCTGATGGAGAAAGCTCCAGATTTAGCTGTAGGTTTCCTAGTGGCATGCAGAAAACAAAATTCTCTCAGGGCCAAAGTTCACAACGTATCTAAAGTAAAGTCAAGTCAGTTGCTTAACAAAAACATGTATGCTCTAAAACTCTGGCCAGGGAGAAATGTTTCTCATCAATCTTTAAAGAGAAGCCAATGCTAAGCACCATCTGAATACAGATAAAGTTGATGCATTTTAGGTGGTATGGCTTACAGGGACCTGAAATGTAGGCTATTGTTCCCATACCAAGGAGCAAATCAGAAAAAGCATGCTAATCATTTGGCTAAACCCACGAGTAGACCCTAAAAGCCTTAGATGAGCTGTTCTAGACTGAGCTCTGCCAGCCCTTGTTTATGGAGAGGTTTCTCTGGTCACGTGGGTGGCAGGATGCCCTCCTTTTACCACTTCTGGAATAGTTATAGCATGTATTACCAACTCAAACTGTTTCACCTAGGTTTGCCTGGATCTACTTGGCTAATTCTTTCTGCAGAAATCCTGTTAAGATCCTGGTGGACAAGATGTTAGCTTTTCTTTGATAAAAATTTCCAAGAGACACTGATCTCCTTTAAAATTAGGTGAACAGTGCTCTCTTCCATAGCACGTATGCTAAAACTGGAACGATGCAGAGAAGATTGGCATGGCCCCTGCACAAGGATAGCACATAAATTCGTGAAGTGCTCCATATTTACAAATAAATAAATAATAAAGTGTCTGCTTAGGCAAGCTTAGACAACCACAGGGACCAAGGTTTGATCTCCAGCACCACATGCTGCACCAGCCCCACCCCAGGGCAGGCTTAGTCAGCCATAAATAAATAAATAAACAAGCAAACAAATAAATAAATAAATGAAATGAAAAAATAAATAAATGAAATGAAATTAGGAGAACAACTGTTAAGAAATCAAAGAGGCACCTTGGTTGAGGGGCAGGGCTGACCATACCTGGATTCACCAAGCTCACCGCGCCTTTGCCTCAGGTCACACCAGGTCTGACCCAGACCTCCTCCTCAGAGGAGCCAGACTTAGGAGTACGGAATACTTTTACCGCATACCAAGTTTTAGGAGGGTTCATTTTTTTATAACTTCCACCCCTCTTGCCACACCCTATTTGGCTTTTCCCTTTCTACACACCTTATGCTTCAAGGTCCAGGAGAGGCAGAAACTCATTTTTTATCTTTATATTTTTAGGTTGTGTGCCATGTCTACAGTGGCCAGGATTCAGAGCTGACAAGGCAATGGCTTTGGTAGACAGAGTAAATGCATCATACCTCTAATTATATTTACGTGGTAAATCAATTGGTTGTCTCACTTGCTTAGTAAATGAATTTAGGCAGTTGATGAGATTTCAGCTGGAGCTGTACAACACCCTGAAGCCGTGTGTTAGCTATTTACCCTGTTAGTGTACCACGTTTTATCCAGAAGTTTATCTGCTTTACATGTGGTTGTGCTTACTAGAAATGGAGCCACTGTGAAAAGAAAGAAAGAGATCCCGGGCCCACGAGGCTGGCTTTCCATTTTGACCACAAAAATCATCAGAAAACAACACCCAAGGAAGAGTGTTTAGAGGGTGAGAAAGCCGGTTATTTCATGGTAATTGGAACCGAAGAAGTAAGAGAAAAATTGCAGCCTTCTGGGCCATGGTGTTAAAAATCAGGAAGTTGAGGTCAATAGAGGTTGGAATTAGAATTAGGGGAGGTCTAACTGAGTCCCATTGTTTGCAGAAAGGATTTTACCTTGCCTGGGGGTCTGGCAAAGGGCAAGAAAGGATGGCGGTGCCAAGGAAGTTTTCTTGAGCTAACAGCTCGGCAGCTACAGGAGCTCCAGCAAGCAACACTATCCTAGTCCTAGACAAAGCATCGTGCCTGTGTGATTCCTTGGTTCCTTTATTTCTAAATGCAAGCTATTTTACTGAAAGGACTGCTTTGCCCATGAGCAAGTGTATTGCGAGTGATTAGGCTTATTACAACGTATAAATTACAGGAAGAAGCAAAGTATGGTAGAAAAGAAAGAGAGGATCAGAGGATAATCTAGAAATAGGGTTTCCAGATGGAAAGGGGTCAAGTGTTGGAGGGAACAAATAGGGTTAGGAGAAGAAGGGAGCAACAATAAAGAAAAATTAAGAGGCGTCACAACGTGTACACACTCCCCACAGCATCTGTGATCATTCGGTGGTACATACATGGGCTAATAAAAACATGCGTTTATTTTAGAAATAAAACAGACAATGCTAGGTTTGAAGGCTGGCTTTTGTTCTTTATGCGAAGATGACCCTGGAAAAACTTCTGGTCATCTCTCCTTTATTTTATTATTTTTTGTGTGTGTGATTACTTTTTTTTAAATAATATTTTTATTGTATTTTTTTTTTTTCTTGTTTCAGAACCTTTATTTGTTTATTCACTCATTTTTATGGCTGGCTCAGCCCGCCACGAGGGCAGGGCTGGTGCAGCATGTGGTGCCGGGGATCGAACCGCGGACGCTGAAGCCGCCCAAGCTTTCCCAAGCAAGCACTTTAGACCAGGGAGCCATCCCGCCAGGCCCCACTTTTAATAAGAAATAATAATGTGATAGTTTCAAACCATGTTAGTAGTACATTCACAATAACTGACACATTGCATATTGTTGTCCTCATAGTAGTTATACAGAGCACGAGGTGTAGACATGATAAATTTTCTAATAGATATTGATAAGGAAAGAAAAAGAGAAAAGATTGTTCTCTTTGAACTGAGAGGAAATAGTTGTAATCATAGTCCTAGACCAAAAATTGGAGAAAAAGAAGGGCTACAAGGATAGCCAACATTTTGGCCCTAGCCCTTCAAGGTCAGTAAGTACTCAGGACAGAAGAAAACCTGTGCTGTAACATCCTATAACTCAGTGGTGTCCCACTGTTCAAGGAGATTATGGGACCTCAGAGGAAAAGGGCTAAGTGAAGGATAGTGTGCCTAGGGAGAGTCACCTGGGGAAAAAACATTCTGTCACGCTTTCACAGAAAGCAAACTGGTCAAGCAATGGCTGTGACTTGTCCCAATGGCTGACACAAACAACAGTTCTACAAAGCACTGTACATGGTTCCAAAGTTAATCCTGAGAGGATTTGACCTTGGAAGATACAAAAAAATGAATGTTTTGTTATACAGGTCTTGCTTTAACTTGCCCTTGATCACCCAGCAGAAAAGCTTAATTATGAGGCATAAAACACAGAACTAGATTAGTATGATGAGCTATAAGAGGCTTAAATCAACAGCCTCCAACATCTCCTTTAGTCTCTACATCTGTCTTCCTTTGTATCCATGCCTTGTTCTCTATTTCTCTTAAAGACACACACACACACACTCTCTCTCTCCATTTCTTTCTATGAATGAAGTGTGACTTCCTCTTGGAAGGTAATTTTGGTGGCAGGTTTCAGGAACCCCATTCTACAGAACTACTGGGAGGATGAAATTCCTTCAGAGCAACTTAGAATCTAACAAAATAAAACTGTACCACAGTGGTCTTTTAATTCACTAAAGCCCAGCTGAGTCCTAGCACAGGTAGGACAGGCGAACTTGACCAGGATGTGATATCTGAGCAGCCTGCCACCCCTACAGCACCCACAGAATCCCAAGGGCCCAACTCCAGTCCTGGTTACCAGACTGGCCAAGTGAGCTCCTGTCTCCAACTGTTCTATTACTAAAATACTGAAAAAAATTCGTTCTGAATTAGGAAAAAAAAATAGCATTAAGAAACACACACTGAGGGAAGATAAGATGATATTTCTCTTGAGATTTGGGGTAGAGTTTCTAGAATTTACTCAAACATTCTATTCTCCATCTCCTGTTCCCAAAAAGTATGGTTTTATTTCTAATACTCTTTGGCATTTGCTCTCCTCTCCAGCTATGGGTCTGGTTATGCAGATCTTCTCATCTTGAATAAAGGGCAAACAACTCAAAGTTAGGGAATAATTGGAAGCTGCTTCTGTCTTCCCAGCATCAGCCATTTTCTTTGCACAAGCAGAGCTGAATACAGTGACTGAGTGAGTGTTTGTTGTGCATCTACATATCAGGATGGAGCTGAGGCAGAATTTTCTAGTAACAGCTACCCTGCACCCAATCTACAGGGCCACCATATACCCATGCCCACTCATCCTTTAATCTTGGCTTTCCATACCTTTCCCTCGGCCTAACAGACAAGGAGATGAGGTAGAATGGACATTAAACCTATCTTGAAGGAAAAACTTGGCAGAGTCAAATGCCTACTCTTAGAAATGGTTCCAGTTTGGAAAGAAAACAGTATGAGAAGATAGTTCAGTGGTAGAGTGCTTGTGCAGCATGAGCAAGACCCTGAAGAAGGAAGGAAGGAAAGAAGGAAGGAAAGAAGGAAGGAAGGAAGGAAGGAAGGAAGGGAGGAGTGAAGGAGGGAGGGAGGGACTAAAAAGGAAAAAGGAAAGGAAAAGAAAGAAAAGCAAACGAAAACTTCCAGTTCTGGGGAACCGAGAGTCTGGGGTCCCTCACTGCACCCGCACTATCCTAGTTATCTGAGATAGTCCTCATTTTCTGGCACTCTGGGACTTGATCCAAATGAGTTCTACTTTGCCAGCCTTGACCTATAACCTAGAAAGGCCTGCAAGCTCCCCCAAGCCACCCACCTTTCACCTGTCGCTTCTGACCTTCTCATGGCACTGCCAGCAGAGAATGATGAGGAGAGCTGGAGGGAAGTGACCACCGAAGAGCCGTCCTAGAGAGTAGTTCCTTGGTTCTGGGGGTGTGAGTAAACTCCACCAGGCAAAGCCTTTCCTCCGAGCTGCTGCTTTACCCGGGCTCCGTGCCATGTTATTCTTAGAACTACATAGTATGGCCCTTGTGACATGTAGAAGACTTTTCCTTACTCGGGAGGCTGAGGCAGGAGGATCGGTGCGAGTTCGAGACCAGCCTGGGCTACAAAAGTGAGCTCAGGACCAGCCTCAACTGCATAGCGAGACCCTGTCTCAAAAAGACAAAAAAAAAAAGAAAGGAGATATGTATTTATCAATACTTAATGCATCCCTTCATTCCAGCCCTTGACACATCTTTCTTTCTACCTGCAACATGAAGAAGTCATTCTCAGAAAGGTATTTACGCTGTCACTCAACAACACGCCTCAGCGCTGGCCACTGCTGAGACCGCGATGGAAGCTTTCTGTTCAGCTTCTTTGATTCACAGCCACTGGGCAGTAGAAGTAGCCCCAAACCACATCAGGGCCCTGTCTTTGCTCAAGCTGAACTAAACTGTCACATGGATGGCAACTTTCCTCTCCACATCTGTTTCATGTAATTTAAAAATCACAGCCTTTGCACCTACATGATCTGTACCACATGTTGCTCATCTTCCTTATTACCCTAAATTAAAGTGTTGTCTGGTATCTGGGTTTTCTGTGCTCGCTGCAGTAATGGAGTGCTAATCGGCCTCCCAATCACACTTGGGGAGAAAGCCTACTGCATCAGTGAGGGGGGAGGCAAGCCCGATCTCTAGGTAGCTGCAGCATGAAAAAGGGCATTTTCTGCATCTGGCCCTGAAATCCTCGGCTTTGGGAATGATGACATTCGCATGCCAGCACTGGCCTTGTGGCTTGGCTCCTATGCGTGACAGAGCGCAGGAGAGCAAGAGAGGACACTGAAGCATGTGCATCTGGGCTTCATTAGCCGCAATGTAATTTACAAAAGGCAGCTTTTCAGATGTCGAGATAATCAGCAGGCTGTTATCGAGGTAGCGCACGGTAATCATGGGTTGACATGAGCAATCCATGCTCAGTGAGATAAATGGGTTTGACTGGCAGGGCAGCGGTTGGACTTTAATAAAAAATAAATTGAATTTTTTTCCTGTGGCTTAATATAAGAATCATCTGGACTTATGCATAAAACCGGCACAGTAGCAAAAAGCCCTGGCAGAAGGAAAATGCCACAGTCCTCAGTCTCAGAGCCAATTTCTGCCGTTATAAATTCTGTGGATGTTTGGGCAGTGGTTGAGACTGGGGTGGGTGGGGTGAGGAGGAGAAAGCTATGCAGGGACCTCGTGCCCAATCTCCGCATAAATCACATAATAATGGACAAGTAATTTAATACCACTCTGAAGCCTCCCAGTGAATCATTGCTTTTTCCTACAATGAGTCTGGGGCTATGGTGGGTGAAGAACTTGAAGTTGTTGACTTCTAGAATTATGATTTTTCTGGGAGCAATATATCCATGTGCCTAGTGTGGTCAAAACCAAAGTGTTTGCTGAGGGGGTGGGGGGTGTCTCTTAACCTTTTCTCTACATGTCCAGTCTCCAAAACACATGGAACGGTCCTCATCTGCAGCATGCACAGTTGCCACACCTTGACCATTCCATACAGGCCCTGCCTTCTCAAAAAGCACCTGTTTCTTAGGCTGATGAGTTTGGTTTGCTGTAGTTTTTGTAGCCTGGCATATATTAGGTTTTCCTGAAATAGCCTCATGATGCTCACATGTGGTGCAGGTTTACAGGACATAGAGAAAAAGAACAAAATATCAGCAGAATATGCATCACTGAGGGCATGTTGGCAGCCTGTTGGGGGATGTGTTTCCATGGAACGATACGCATGGTCTTCAGAGCCTGGGTAAACGTTCTTTTATCATGCCATTTCTAGGTAGAAAAGAATTTTAGGTTAACAGAGGTCAGATTAACGAAGGCACAGGGATCCTTAAGGTATCTTGAGCTTGTGGGATAGAAAAGAAAAGCTGATACCTGTATATCATGGCAGGATGACCTAAAATAGAAACATTGGGGAGCTGGCCAGACAGCTCAGCAGACTAAAGCACCTGTTTAGGCAGATGCAGGGATCAAGGTTCAATCCCTGGTCTGTCATGATGGCCCCGCCCTGGGGTATGCTGAGATGGTGATTGAGACTGGATGTGGTAGTGCACACCTGTAATCCTAGTGCTTGGGAGGCTGAAAACAGGAGGATCACTACAAGTCCAATATGTGTAGTGAGACCCTGTACTAAGTACATCATAAAATATATAAATAAGGCCATCTTTAAAGGTCAGATAATTCTAAAGCTGGAAAGCATTTTGGGGATAAACAAGCCATACAGGAGGTAATTCAGAGACAAAATAAATCACTTGCCCAAGGGCACATGGTATATCAGTTCAGAGTTGGCCTAGAGCACTGGGATTTGGGCTTGTCTGGTACTGCCTAGCACCTGATGCTTTCTCCACCCAGCATCGGGACTTAGAGATGCTGAGGAAAGAATCTGTCAAACTAAAAGCTCCCAGAACCTCTGAGGGTGTATAGTTGCTGCTTCTTCAAAATTATACTCTCTTGTGTAGACATTGTTTGGACTCTCTCCTCCCATTCAGCAGGCTTTGAATGTGCTTCTTGGCATCACCAGCCAAAGTAACACAGAGACTGCGTGCCCCACAATAGGCTAAGTAGAAAGGTCTAGATTAGGATAGGTGGCTTCGGTTCAGAATCACACTAAACAGCCAGATGACCTTAAACAAGTTTTTCCTGAAGTTCCTCTGACTACAAAACATGGACACAGAACCAACCATCCCAGTGGCTTCCACAGCAGTGGACTTTTTGTTCCAGGTGAACCCTTCATTGGCCACACACCCCAGCAGAAAAATAGGGGGTAGCTCTGGGGACAATAGAGACAACACCAATCCCTGTGCTCCCCCTCAATTTAGGACTTCGAAGAGTATGGTTATTTAACTACCAGAATAAGATGACCCCAAGCCCCTTTCATGTTTGACAGTTTAAGGGTCTATGAATAATCTGGACTCAGGTATTAAGCAGAGACCATGTAACTATAAGGCACAATAGTCTGCAACCTTGCCTGACCAATTATACATCTATGGTCTTTCATGCTTCTCTTTGCCAAGTAGAAAGAGCGTGGTGCAGCCTGTAGTTGCCACCCTGGGCCAGCCAGACACCTTTCTCCCAGCTTGTCCCCAACTCAAGAGTCAAGGATCCTCTCCCACCCAAAAAGAAATCTTGGGTATCTTGAGAACTGGGTTAGCCGGTCCATTTGGATTGCTGCTGAGGACACACAGAGACTGGCACAGAGATGCCCTGAACACTTGATTTGCTCCTGGGTAAATGTTTAAGGCCATCTGGGAAACAAGGCAGTGGAGGGGGAGCAGCTCCTTTGTGGTGTAAATCCTGTACTAGAAGGATGATCCTGTGATGAACAGCACTTCGTGGAGTTGTAGCACGCCTCAGCTTGGGTCCTCTTGTCCTTTGTCTGCCTTCACCAATCTTTCACTGCTGTGACCCTGACGTAGTCCCCCTGCCTACCACTCATGATAATCACCTGTGTCATTTAAGGCTGCTCTTAGCACCGGCCTGCTCAGGGAGCACCTTCTTCTCTTTTTTCTGTCATAGCCAGGGAACAGAAGGAAATATGGTTTACTAAGTGAGTGCTCGATGCCAACGCAAGCTACCCCTGGACTGTTGTAAATGTCACCTGCTTTAAGCTCATCTGAAATGGGTATTACCCAAAGAGAAGCTTGGCACAAGAGAACCCAAATATACTGGGCTTTCAGCTTTACGGACCTACAGGGCTGCTTCATGCAGGAACATAGGTACAGCCTTGGGCCTCTGAGGAGAGGGACACATGAAGGCTGGCAGTCAACTGAACAGTCCTCCCAAAGTCCTGACAGTAGAGCTGTGTGGGGAGTCCACAGTCAACAGGTGGCTTCACTGAGGGGACTGGGCACAAAGCAAAGTGTTCTGACCAGGCAGAGTCAACGGAGCTCTTACAGAAGCTGCAAGCCATGGCCTTGCCAGGTTGGCATTGAGAGTGGAGGAGGCCCTGGCAGGATAGCCAGAAATCAGAGGGAAGTTTGTGTGGTATTTGGAAGGAAGCTGAGGGAGGGAAATCTAGGGCACTGCCCAGACTGGATCACGCAGGATGGCCCTTGAGGAGGCAGGAAAGGGGTTTTGTGCATGGGAAGTTGGGTCGATTCCTGATGCCTGTGATTTTATTTATTTATTTATTTATTCATTCATTCATTCATTTATTTTTGTGGGACCGGGGTTCAAACCCACAGCCTTGCACTTGCCAGGCAGGCACTTGTGCCACAGAGCTATCTCCCCAGCCCCTGTGATGTCTGTTATCATCTGTGGGTATAGTTCTCAGCACATTATATTTCTCTTTTTTATTTATTCATTAGTCTCTAGCATGCATCTCAACTTCAGTTCCTATAACCTTGAACAACAAATCAGTCTGGGCCAGTCCCCAACTGCACACCCTTGCATCCTCCATCTCTTAATAAAATGAGATAACTGCAAGTCCTTGCCTGGAGTGCTTCCTCATTCTACCTTGACAAGGCAGAGAGGAGCAGGCCAGAAGATCTTGAGTGGGAAGGCTCAGGACGTGTACAGTAGGCTCTCAAAAGCAAACACTTCCCAGGTTCACTCTGGTTTTATGGCATCTGTCTTTTACAAACACATCAACCAAACCCCCAGTGCAAAGTTCCCTGGATTCTCTTATGTGGCAGGTTGGGTGACCCTGGCTGGGTTGGTCAACAGAAACACTATGCTAGGGCCACTGGATTGCGTGAGAGCAATCTTCTGCCCAGAAGGTTTCCAGAGGGCTGGAAGCTCACTCATCTGCCAGCAAAATTGCCAACTTGGGGATTTGGTGCTGCTTCTCTGCAAAAACAGGCGTGGAATTACCCTGCACTTAACAAATGGTTGCCCTGCACTCCTAAAGCTGCCAACACAAATTGAATTGTATTTTCTCATTGGTGTATACAGCGGGTGTGCTTCAGATCCAGCACTAATTTCCCCAAGCAAGATAAATGCACAGACCTGAGTCTGCCTGCTTGCATTCTGTCTCATTCTAGCAAATTAAAATGTCACAGAGCTACTGAGATCCTTCAGGAGACGCCCTCAGATGAGGCGCTGCAGCGGGGCAGGGACTGTATCCTTTGCTCTCTCAACTCTGCGCAGTTGAGATAACTAAAGAGTGCAAAACCTGCAAAACCCGGCAAAAACATTCGCAGCTTGCAGTAGAAGTCCATAAACTGTGCTGCGAATGGAATCTTCCAAGAAGCAAAAAGCTGTTATTTTGGTAGTTCTCTTGAGTTATTTTTACATGGCTGGTGTCCTTTGAGGGATTCCTACCTCCTTCCTGTTCATTCTTATAACCGACCTCAATCAATTTGCTTTAATTGAGTTCTATGAAAATTTCCACCCAGAGAAGCCACTTCATGAATCAAAGTTCTTCAGCAAGCAAAGTTCAGGTGATCAGAAATGGAATTTGATTTAGAGGCTCTCAGAGGAGAACTGTGGTAGGAAACAGAGTTGTGTTTGCAGCAGGGATGTCACCAGCTGAGCCCACCTGAACTCTGTGAAGTTGCGGCAGAATGGTTAATAATGGAACCGTGTTCTCCATGTATTCTTCTAGCAGGCATCTCTCAGGCATCAAAGCTCCAGCAGCTCACCTTCACCCCTTTCAGAAAGGGGGTACAGTTCTGTGCCCCATCCCATGTACCAGACCAGAAAAGGCAGAGCCCTGTACCTCACCAGCACCTGGGCAGGAGCTGAGAGAAAAGTTCCGGGTCACCTCCCCTCCCTGACAGCAAAACAATACAAAGCGCTGACCTGCAAGGACCGCTGCCTCAGGGAAATCTAGCTACCTTTACCTAGGCCAGCCTACATTCCAAGGTCTGGCTTTTCTCACCAAATCTTCATTAACAAGAGGCACTTCCAATGAGAAGGAGATGCAGTTTGAACACTGAAATATGAGACTTTCTGGGACATTTCCATGGTTTATAGGGCCAGCAGGACCAAACATATGAAAGCAAGCCTGTCCCAGAAAATTCAGGATAAATGATAGCCAGCCCATGGGTGCTTAAAGTCAAAAGCAAAGAACACCAAGGCAGGCCGGCAGGGAGACACTGCCCCATTGTGACAACACTCAACTGCCTCATGTGTGGAATTGGGGGAGGGGGTGATACTGAGGATTGAACCCAAGGTCTTCGCATGAAGCCACATTTCCCAGTCCCTGTGTGTTTTTTATTTGAGACAGTGTCTTTCTTTCTAAGTTGCTCAGGCTAGATTGGAATTTGGGATGCTTTCATCTCAAGATTTTCTGGAGTGCTGGGATCCAAACATAGGTTCTCTGATTATAAAGCCATGATCTAAGCACTATACAGCACTACCTGTGGTGGGAATGCATGTAGCTTAGCTTGATGGCTCTGCACTAGGATGGATGAGGGCTGCAAGGGAAGTTTTCGGAGGAAAGGTTCTGACCTCTGACCAGGGCCTCAGCCCCTTTGGAGTCTGCCTTTGCACGACTGACTATCTGAAGCCTGTTCCCTCCCACTCTCACATTCCTCAGGTTTCTGCTCAGATACCAACTCATCAGCAAGGCTTTGTCTCTTCTTTCCCTCTTTCCCCACTTCCATTTTTGCTTTCCCTTTGTATATTGTCTGTCCCTTCCTCTATATTCACGATGAGACTTTATCCTGCTTGTTCTGTTCCCTGTGTCTAGAACAGGAATCAGTGGGTCCTACCAATGGCTGGATAAAATATATTTTAGGTTTTGGGGACCACACATTTTCTCTTGTAGCTATTCAGCTCTGTCACAGTGATGTGAAAGCAGCCTTATAAGCGATGTGTACAAATGCATCAGGTAACATTTTGGTGAAACTGAAATTTGAATTCATCTTCTTTTTGCATCACCAAGTATTGTTTGATGTTTTTCTTTCTAACCACTGAAAATTTTTGAAAAATTGCCTCCATGCAAGAATAGATATTTAGCTGAATTTGGCCTTGGGGCCATGGTTTATAGACTCCTGGTCTAAGTCAGCAACTGAATAAGTACATAGCCCAACCTCATCACTGTGGCTTATGGCCCTCAGCTATTCCCTGAGGGTGTCCTAGAAGTCAGACAGGGCCCTGTCTTCCAGAAACCACAGTCTGGATTTACATGTGAGGGAGAGAGGCCAGGAAGGAAGTTATTTATTAAGAAAGGACATGCCAGGGAGCTGCCCATAAAACTTAGCCAGAAATTTGGCTCCCAAATAAAAACTGCTTTGGAACTAAAGAGAGACAAAATGGTAAGCTCAGAAGCCAGGGCCTGAAGGAAGCAGTGCTGTGGGGAGCGGGGGAGAGACCTGATACTCCAGAGATGTGAGGGCACCTCCCTCCCACTGGCTAGAGCTGTGTAAAACAATGTCCTGAGTTGGACAGGAAAGGAGGATGACTCCTCCTACATTGAGAGAAACAGTAGGTCAGAAGCATTTTCTCAAGAGGTAAAGCTTAGCTCGGTGTCCTGCGCTTGAGGGGAGGGGCTGAGGCAGTAGGAGCTCAAGTTCAAGCCCATGACAATTTCAGGCTCGAGATTCTGTCTCAACAACCAAAGTCAGAAAGAAGTGATGCTCGAGGAAAGACTTCATCAATACACCCAGCCACCTTGTTGTGTGAAGCACCAGGACAGGAGCCGAAAGAAATGACAGGTGTGGCCCATGTTCTGAAGGAGCTTACGTTGGTGAGGACTCACAGACATAAAGACTGTTCAACTAAATTTGTGGTGGGTGCTGTGGAAAAGAAATAGAGGATGCTGAGGAAATATAATAGCCACCCAGATTAGGTGTCAAGGGATGTGTGTATTTATGGGACAAACAAGGATGGGAATGTGCACCAGGCACATGGGGGTGTCCAGAATCCCAGTGGCCTAAGAAGCCAGATGTGCTCAGGGACCAAGCCATCTATTAAGGCCAACTTTCAGATGAGGAATGGGCTGAGGATCTTCCTGTGAGATCCAGCTTTCTTGGGGACCGGGATGCCTGCCAGGTCCAGAAGTTTGAGTTCAGTCTTGGGGTCTATTGTTTATTTTTTTCAGAATAGTACCCAACCAACTCTCTGGTTTATACTCTTGAGCTCTCCAGGAAGGGGTGAAGTTCTCTCAGCTAATCTGCCTCATCGGGCAATTTCCAAGCAATTCCCGTAGACTTAGTGCTGAATAAACCCATAGCAGTCTTAAGTGACTCTGATACTTTATTGATATTTAAAATATCAGTGGAGATATTCTAAATAAAACACCATTTGGATACATGGACACCGGCCTGTTTCTCTTTAAAATGTAATAAGACTCTACCCATTTTTTAAGATAAAAGCTTGAATCCCTTCCGGTGAAAGTGAGAAAGAGATGATCTCTTGCTCAGCCTGGTAGAGCGAGCACGTTGTTCAGCTGGACTTTCCTTGTATTTGTGGGTGTTCTTTATAAGCTGCTTTGATGTGGGGCTGAGTCCCTTTCTGTGGGTCTTTGGGTGGCTGTGCGCATCTCTGTGTGGTTGTTGAGACCTCCTTAGGTCCTTCCTAACAGCTGGTCTTTTAGTGTTGCCCAGGGAGGGTGGAAAACATGTGGGGAGCTGCCCGACCCCACGCCGTCTGTGCCTGTGGGCTCTTTTGATGTTCCCTTATTTCTATTTCTCTGTTCTCCTATTACCTTTTCCCTTCCTTTTTCTTCCTCCCCTCTCCCTGTGTTTTCTGCTCTGTGATTATCCATAGTGTAAACAGAAGACTTTATTCTGTTATAATTATTTTGAAAACAGTTTATGTTTCCTGTTTCTAGTTCAAAGAGCTACCGAGAGAACAGTATTATGCTCCTCTCTTAGAAACAGATAAATAGCAGGTTTTCTTTGCAGATGATACCTCGTAGATGAAATGTTTGCCATCTGTACTCTGCACAAGGATACATTCTGCCAGGGTACTCTGTTGCCATTAAGATCACTATGGACCAGCCAGTTTTTCTGTTGAATGAAGAGTTTAAAATATGTAAGTTCTGCAACAGTGGTTCTGTAGAGCCTTTCCCTAGGATTGCATTGTACCACATTCTGGGAAAGTATTTCTCCATCTAGCCTTAGAACTGGCTGTCACAGAGACTTGTTTCCATCTCCATGTGTAACCTGGATGACCTGTGACCTCTCTGGTCCATTGTAATGCAGGAAGCCTACAAATACTCTCTACTTTAAGTGGTTCTCTTCACACACAACACACCCAGAATTCTTGCATATCTAAGCACTCATCAGTCCTACCTGGGCAAAGATTCCAAACTTCCTCAGAGAAGAGGTCCTAAAATTAAGCCAATTCATTGTGTGTAAATAACTATGCCTGCATATTATCAATTTTTCACCTAAAAACATTATCTTCATGGCTTACTGTCTCTGTATGATGTTGAGAATTAATCGCTCATAGTTGTTCTGTCTTTTTTTATTGTTGTTGTACAAATCTGTTACAATCCTACATTTTAATGTTTGTTTCTTTGATGCAAGGAGTTTAATTGAGCAGCTCTTAGAATGCCCTAAAGAGTCTAATGAGAAATAAGTAATCCTAAGTAGCTTCCCCTAGGAATGAATGGCACACTCTACCCTAAGGCTCCATCACTGAGAGATTTGTTAATTGCAGCAGCAGTTAGGCTGCTTCCCGCTTAAGTAAGAGATTCCTTTAGGGATTGGGTCCTTTCCTATCCTTTCAGCTATTCCCTGATATCTCTAGACAGGCGGGGTGAGGAAAACCTCAGTCACCCCTTGCTGAGCTGTCCGTTTGGCCATTGTTAAATTGGAGTGCCACCTTGATTGGCTTGGAGACTCAGCTGGGGAGTCAATGGAGCAGCTTTTTGGGTGGGTCACAGTGGCCTTGGTGTAACATTAGGGTCTGTCTGGTCCCTCACATTTTTCTTTTTATCACTGTGTCCCTACTCTGTTTTCTGACCACCATGAACTCAGAGAGTTATATTCTGTCTTGCCCTTCCACCATGATATTCTTGCCTTGGAGGTAGCCAGCCATGGACTGAAACCCTGAAACCGTAACTCAGATGAAATGTCTCCCCTTGGATTTGTGGGTGTCTCGGAGTGTTATGTCTGACTGAAGAGGAAGCTGACTAATGCACAAAGGTGGCACCAGAGAAATGCGATGCCTATGTGACCAAGAAGCTTTTAGACCTGGTTTGTGAGATGTGTTTGGAAAGATTTAGAGATATGGTTTAGAGAAGCACTAAAGTTCTATAAGCAGAGCTTCATGGATAAGTCTCATAAGAGCTTAGAGGACCAGAATGTTATAGAAAAGGAGACAGTAAAAGCCAGAAGTTTTCAAAAACTTCAAGAAGTTTTTGTTATGAATGAGGAGTTTATTGGAAATTGTACTAAAGGCCTTGTCACACATGTAAGACTTATCTATGTCTTGCCATGAGCTGAGGCATTGCAGGAGACTTGGAGAAAGGGCAATGGACTGGTGTAAAAATGTTAAAGCCACCCAATATTCATGCTGTGGCATGGGTACCACTTTCAGCCAGATATATAATGAGAATTTATGACCAAAAGCAGAACAGAAAAATGTGGAAAAACTTAAATCTTGACCCTGAAAGAACCATACATAAACTTGAGACTAATGGACATAGGGCTAACTACTATTCATACCATTAAAGAATTTTGTAGAATGAGAAGAAAGATTCCTAGTGGGCATTTCAGAAACCAGCAAGACTCCACCCATTCCTGGTTTGAAGATGAAAACCTATAAACCTTTCTACTGACAAGCAACGTCTTGGGTCCCTTGCCTGAGAAGCTCCACCCAGAGCATTGGCTTCATGGGATTTATTTCAGCATATTCAGCCTTCCAAGCAAACAGAAGCTCATGTAGCCATGGCTGGAGGGAGCCTCGCTATTGTTCTGGCTAGAAGAAGATCTTGGCACCTTCCGTGCAATTCTGATTTTGCTGTCATATAGAAAGCAATAGCTTTAGGGTCAGAGAGGCTCACACCCAGATTTATGAAAAAAGCCTGCAACTCCAGGCATGGAGTCCCTGAGAAAGCAGTGCATTAAGGTGCAGGAATCTACCTCAAGGTATAGTGGAGATTCCTTGAAATCAGAGCTACCAGGCATGTAAAGCATCAGCTTAGGAAAACTGCAGGCTATGAGTGGAGCAGCCTAGAAGAGAGGCTTTGTGGACCACAACCAGCAAGGCCTTCGGGATGAGGCCCTTTGGAACTCGCATCTCACCACCATGTGCCCTGGGTGGTGAGCACGGAGCTGGGGAACTGTTGCCCTGCCAGTTTTAGTCATGCTTTTATCTAGTGCTTTGCTTTCTGTGCATTCCTTCCTTTTGGAATGGAAATGCTCACCCTGTGCCATGGTACTCCTCACACAGCTTTTTTAAAATTATTATTCTTGCAGCGGTTCATAACTAAGAGTCTGCCTTGAGTATTTGAAAAGACTTGGGCCTGAATTGTTGAAAAATTCTGGAACTGTTGAGCCTCTGAGGAAGGGATCATTATGTCTGAGTTGTACACAATACAATTGTATCATGTCAGAGGTTAAGTACGGATTAAAGAGCTATATTTGGGTATCAAGTTGACAAGTCCATGTAGAATGCCAACTTGACCAGCTTTGTGATGTGTGTGAGGGATTAGGAGAGCGTACCTCTGGATATATTGGGATGGGTCACAAAGGCATGACTTGTATGTCTATATCTGGTGGCTCACCCATTTCACTCTGAAATTGTTCCCCTGCTATTTCCTTAGCCATGAGTGAAGCAGCTTTGCTCTGTCATGCCCTTCTGCCATGATATTTTTGTTCAGGAGTTTGCTGGTTGGACACAACCCCCTGCCACTGTGAGCCAAGTTAAACCTGTCTTCCTTTAAGATGTGCATGTGAACATGTACCAGCAAGAAGGAAGCCAACTAACACAGTGGTGGGATTGGCACTGGTCCTTAGAGAGCACTTTTCTGTCCCTTGACTATGGTAATGACAAAAGAACCCTATGTGCTTTCTTGCGCCTCTGTGACCTCACTTGTAAAAGGTGACTGCCTCTCACCTCATGTGGGGAAAGAAAGTCGCATTTATTGAGCACAATCTATGAGTCACATCCTGCGCCTGGTACTTGCCCATTTGTTACTGTGGCTAACTTTCAGGTGCATTTTAGTATCTAAGTCATTTTACAGACTGGAAAACTAAGGCTGTCAGGTCAGGCAGTTTACCAAAGTCATGCCATTCTTACATTAGAGAGACAGGACTAAGTGACTTAATCAATCTGAGGACCTGCAATAGCACTGGAAGATCTCAGTAGGTGTCACCATTGATGCTGCTATAGTTATAAAAGGCCAGATCATTTGATATTTCAGTTTCCTGATTAAAGGATGAATGAAAGGTAGCCATCAAGAAGATATCATGAGGATTCACATATTGGATGAAATGTGAGTTATTTAAGCCAAATGCACATTTAATTTAACAATCTGTGTGCAGAAGCCTTGCCAGTGGTGCTGTGTGATTGGAAGTCCTCTGGGTTTCACGTCACTGGCCTTCTTCCCTAGGTGTTGAAAAGGTTCCCACCAAGAGGCCAGGCTAGCATTTCATAACCCATAGCAAAAAGTAGAGAGACCTAGCATGCCTTTGGAGGGTATGCAGAGGTGGGTCCTGCTGCAAACTATGCACAAGGATCATTTTAAAGAGTTGTCATTTCCCATGGCCGCGTCACCACCAAACGTGTGCTCTTCCTACCCAGCCCTGCTGAGAAAATATTAATCATACATGCCAATGTTACAAATGAACAAATAGGACCCCAAACAAGAAGCACATTCCTCAAATTCAAACTGGTTCTTTCTCTTTAACTGTCTCTCCTAACTGTGGCTCTACTCACCCGCCTTTTTGTCTTTCCCTTCCTGGAAGGGAAAATAGGAACAGTGACAATGCAGTACAAGGCAGTAAGAGAGCCAGTCTGCAGCCAGAAACGTCCACACCAAACAGCCGAGGCATGTGCTGGGACCACGGCAGCATCCACCATTTGAAAACCCTTCCTACTTAGCCTTTGGGCCGCCCTCCCAAAAAGCACACTAGGATTTGGAAGTCCCCACTGAAAACAGCTCACGGTTAAATGTCCTTTGCTCCTTCTCAGTTCTCTGGCCAGGCCTAGGCACTGACACTTGTAGCAGCTACAAAATGTGACAGTAGGAAAAAATAAATGTCTCTGTGCTGTTGACAAAGGAGGAAAGGTACTCTGCTCAGTCAACTGTGAGCACTGCTGAATTATTTATACTGTCTTTGTCAGTCACCGCGAAAGGTAATTTTATTGCTGAATTTTAAGTTTTTCATTAATTAACCACTTTCTCAGTTCAGTGCTCCACAGCTAGCCATCGGCCCACTGCAGAGTCATTTCTAAGGAGGGCTGGGGATGAGGGAGAGCTCTGCTTTAGCTCTGCCTCTCCCAGTGACATATAGAGGTTTCCATGGTTTTGTTTTCCTGCAGTTACTCTGGCTGTGTGCTGGTGCAGATATTGGATGTATCATTTAAGGCTCAGTCTCACCCAAACTGTCTGCAATTTAATATGTCATAATATATACGTTAGTAAATCAACTCTGTGTCATCTTTCTCAACATTCTGTTATTAAAGCCCATTTTTCATTGTAAAATATTCCTCCCAGAGATGGCATGAGGTGCACACGTTCCCAAGCCCAGTATTTAAATCTAATAGGCTGAACCTTCTTGGAAAGTAAACCATGAGTTAAGAAAACACAGCAAAATGAATCAAGGAAATGCTTTCTCCAGAACGGAATGGGACTTAGACTAGAAAGGGAATTCAGAAGAACACTGACACTTTATCTGAACTTGCCAGATAATTGCTTCATGTTTTCCAGTTCTCTTGGAAAGGAAAAACCTGGCTATACTTTTCCCAGGAATAGCTTAATGAGTCTGTGCCATAAGACCCCATAAAGAAGAAGGGCGCAGCTTTCCAAACTTTTCCACATATAGCAATGCCTTAATCATATTGTAGAATTGTGAAACTTCTGTCTGAAGACATCTCTTTGTGCAAAAATCTTTCAAATATCAATCCTGCTAGAAGAAGTAGACAAATGCTGCTCTAGTTCCAGGGAGGACCTACTATATGCCAAGCCAAGCACAGGACTCGTGCTGGATATGTAGAAATGAAAAGAAGCTTGGTAGTTGCTCATGTAGCAGGAAGTGGAATGAAATGTCACAGGACCTGCTTCTGGGCTGTTAAAAACGTTGATCCTTCCAGAGCTTGATCATGATTTCACTGGACAGACCTTTGGCTGGGTTCCTTGGACTCTCATGAGTTCATTCTGTAACAATATGTTAGGCATATTTAGGATTTGGGTGACATAAAACAATTAAAGTTCCATGCAAGCCTGAGTCAGTATACCCAGAGCATCTAATTTCTTGTGTGTCGGGATATATCAAGTCTATTTTGCGGTTGTTAGTGTCTTAAACCTAATGAAGCAAACAGCAACTCTTCCTTGAAGTCCAAGCAAGTTCTGTGTATAAACTAAAATATAAAGACCATGTGGGACATGACCAGCCCAATCATTTGTATATATTAAATGACTGATTAGGTTGCAGTCATGCCAAGTGACCATCATCAATGCACAAAAATAAATCAGATGCCTGCAGAGTGAGCCAGGCAGAGCGCTTGTGCAGGTGGCCAGGCTCTGCCCTTGTCTGCTGTTCTGGCCCGGCTTTCCTCTCTGCAGCTTTGCGGCATAACCATGTTTAACTTGCCATCAAGAGCGACATCAGGTGACCCTCTATAATGAGCCCTCCTGGAAGCCTCACGCAAGGCTGTCAAAACTGGTTGGGTTCTGATGTACAGAGTTCTGAGTATTCGCAGCGTGACCCCTCAAGCCCGTCGTGGATTTTAATTTCTTTTTGTTTCCTCCCTTTTTGTTTAAACTGCACTAATTTCATCTCACCAATGTTGAACTCACTGAAGAAGTAATGAAACCCTTTTGAGAATAAAGCAGAGTCTATGTTGGGAATAGCCATCTATCAGTTTTGCAAGGTACTGTTGAATTGTTGTCTTGCCAGGTGGCCCTGGGTTTGGCCCAGGGCGACAGGGCTGCTGGTGATGAGAACTCGGTCACTGTTAGAGGGCAGTGTGGGGGTGGCCACTAAATCATCTGACTGAGAAGCCATCCCCAGAGCTCCTTCCTCTGTTCAGGTTTTGTTCCTTGACTCTCAATTGCTAGTTTTCCTGTTGCCTGGTTTGGAACACTTGCTCCACTGCTTTCCTTTATCTTCTCCTGGTCTCAGCTCCCTCACAGATTGCTTCTTCCCTACAGCTTGCTAAGTAGCTAAAAACAGACTTCGAATAGGGCCTTTCTTCCTGCCCTTCTGCCCCTTCCTGGTCACTAGCAGAAAACTGTATGCCAGCTCACGCAGTTCCACCACTAGGTCTTTGGATCCTTGGGTCTTCTTTGCCTCAGTCTTGTCCTCTGCCAAATTAATATGATAATTTTCTGTACCATTGATATGAAGATTGAATGAGAATGTATCAGAGCTCTGGCCTCACCAGCGCAGTCCCCCAGAGAGTGCCACTCATCTTGACCTCTAGAACCGTGTCCCCATGCAGCAGTCCCAGATCCAATTCTTTTACCTGCCCCAGGGTAGGTGGCCAGTAAATTGAAGCTGTGGTTAGTGCTGCTATTATTATAATGTTCTCTTTCTTTCTGGAAGGAACTTCAAGTCACTGGATTTACTATTATCCTTGAAGGATAGTCTGACAAATGCTTCAGCTTCTAGCTGACTTGCTTAAGTATGGAGTCTCAGTGAAAGTTTATCTCTTCCTTCTCCAGAAGAGCCATGCAGGGCTGTCCTGCAGGTAGACAAAACTTCCTCTTTTTGGTAAGAACATAGGATAGTCTTAGTTCTCACCACATACTATTATTAGGTAGAAGAGTCCTGGAGGAATG
The DNA here is from genome assembly GCA_004027025.1 of Myocastor coypus. NCBI lineage: Eukaryota > Metazoa > Chordata > Mammalia > Rodentia > Myocastoridae > Myocastor > Myocastor coypus. The sequence goes on from PVJA010002672.1 coordinate 100,227, forward strand.
TTCTGTGTGAGAATAAGACTATTCCCTTGCTTAAAACCACTGCCAGATGGACAAGGAGTTGTGCCTGGAGCAAAGCAGCTCTTTGGTCAACTGCTATGGTCAGAGTTTTGGAGCCAACAGAGTGTGCACTTCCTGGATCTTCTCATTGATGCTATCAAACAGCTAATCCCAGCAGTTCCCAGACTTATCTGTACATTAGAGTTTCCTAGGGATGTCTTTAAATTTCAAAGCCCTGAACTTATGCAAGCAAGTTAATCACATTTTTGAGGATGAAGTGCATCAGTTATTTTTAAGCTCTCAAGTGGCTCCCAGGGAAAGCACATGTAGGAAATACCAGTGTGGGCCTAGACTGGAACGAAAGTCCAGAAGAATATGCAGCATCTTGGTGCCCAATAAGGATCCCATTGGCCATGACCCCGTCCACCAGAGTTTCCCTTCTCCATCTGCTTGCTGGGTAATTTGCTATGGGATTTGTTTTGTTTGGCTGGTCATGAGGCCACGCTGTCTTTTTCAGAGGCACCCTTACCATCACACACACAGTGTCTGGGCTTCAGATTTTTGAGAGGAACTCAGAGAATGCTTTGCAAATAGCAGAGTCAGCGCCTTAAGAGAAAGGAAACCGGAGTTCACTGTTCTGTCTTCAGCAGACAAGGCAGCCACCTTTGATCTCTGTAATAAAGCAAAGCACAGGGATCTTCTTCGATCCAATCCTAGAATATAACCACGGAAAAGCCAAGTTATAGTAACATAGCAGTGAAAAAAAAATACAATGACAACTCCAACATGAGGAGCTGGTGCAGCCTGCTTTCTGACTCTGGTGGGAGCCCGAGGTGCCAGCCACTTTCGTGGCACCTCTAGAGCCTCCTCCCTAGTAACAGTCTCAGAGATTAGTCTGAGTTCTACCATTGTAAGACTTTGAAAATGTGTTAAATTATTTTCATGTGTTCCCTAAGCAGGAAATGAAGAAAAAAGGAAAGCAGATCGGAGGACCACCTGCCCAACCCTGTGTCAGGCAACTCCTGAAAACATCCACGGGAGTGACAAGAAATCTAAGAGAGGAGTACCTTTCCAGCTCTCTTCCTTCACTAGGGGACAGGATGGCGGTAACAGTCTTCTGGGCCAGACATGAAATCCTGCTACCCCAGGCTCTTGTGGGAAGGCCCACTTGGAGTGTCCTTCTATTAATTTGATTTTGTTTTGGTTTTGATAAGTAAGATAATTGAGCGAGTTAAACGAAGTGCCTACCCTACCTTGAGGGAGCACTGGAGAATCCATGTTGGAATCATCTATTCACACAGGGTGCAGAGGATCCTCCCAGGGAGTTGGAAAGCAGCCAACCTCATAATAGAAAGAAGCTATTTGCTTGTATGTTACAAAATTATAAATCCTCAGTCCCTAATATCTTTGTTATGTCTGTCTATAGAATTTTGCAGTTCCAGGTATAGCATGATCTACCGAAGTGGTCACTGTGGGATAGGATGCATTAAGTTTCAAATATAGCTTTTGTCAATGACTATCTTCAAGAGCAGGCAGAAAGATTGTTTTTGAGATTTTCTGGTACTTCCTTGATACTCTCCCAATTCCTACATCAGCCCTCCATCGCCCAGAAATCCAGGGACCTTTTCTGAATAGCAGATGTTTTCTTTTGGGTCTGTAACCCAACTTACTCCACTGCAACAAACTGATAACATTTATATAGTAAATTCTATGTAAAAGTACCTTGCCTAAGTTCTTAGCATAGATAGAAAGATAGAGAGGGAGAGGGAGAGGGAGAGGGAGAGGAAGGAGGAGGGGGACGGAAGGGGACAGAGAGACAAAGAGGGAGGGGAGGGAAGGGGAGGGGAGGGGAGAGGAGGGGAGGAGAGGAGAGAAGGAAAAGGAGAGGGAAAGGGAGAGAGAGAAGATATATATATATATAGATAGATAGATAGATAGATAGATATAGATATAGATATAGATAGATATAGATATATAGACATATTTGTTGAAAGGAAAATGTGTTCTACCACATTATGACCCCTATATTGGTACAGAAGAGCCCACATGGCCACTTTGGGTGCCCATGTTTTGAGAGCAAAGTTATGGAAGACCCACCTGCAGTTCACATCCAAGAATTTAGATGGCTTCTGCATATAGAAGATGCGCCTTGCATTTGGCTATACTTATCTTTGTGAGTCACATTATTTCCAAAATAAACTATGTCCTCCCCAGGATAGATTCAACTCTTGTAAATCTGCTAAGCTCCTCACTAGATATCATCGTTTTTCCTATTGTCCCCAGACTTCTAACACAGGGACACTTGGTGGAAAGTAAGTTGGAACAAAGAACTCCTTTCTTTGCTGACGAGCTCGACTTTTGAGTAAATTGGGTTCACATAAGTTGGATGAGTATTCTGTGAAGTACTATATCAAGCACTTAACATGGATAGATGAGAATTTTCAGAAATCTAACTTCCCATTTATTGCCTTTTTCTCTCTCCTCTTACCAATGGGCCTGCTATTGAGCGAGTGCATGTGGTGGTTACATTCCTGGAATTGCAATGCCCTTATCAAGGAACGTAATTGTCCTGCCGCGCTGGCCCAGGGCAGGCACCACCTGGAGGATGAGCAGTTGCAGTCTTCCCATTTTGAAGGGAAAATTGTCAAACTAGCACTAGGAGACAATTACAGGCCCGGAAAGGGGGTCAGGTAGCGAGCAGATCAAGGATGTATCATGTAGAAAAGAGTCGAGAGATTCTGAGAACTATTTTTAAATAGTGGGAAAACTCTGTATTTGGAGATAAGATAGGCATGGTCTCATCTAGATGACAGGATCAGGACCTACAAGTGACATTAAAAGAGAGGGAGATTTGAACTTGGCCTAGAAAAGACACATCTGCTGTGGCTTGTCTAACACAGAAGCAGCTGCCTCATAAGCCACAGGCCCCAGCCCCATGGCTGTCCATGGGGCACTACAGGGAGAACAGGGCTAGAAGGATGTGTGTGTGTGTGTGTGTGTGTGTGTGTGTGTGTGTGTGTGTGTGTAGCCTGTGGGGTTGTGTGACTCCTTCTTATGTCACGTCTGCCTTCTCTTTCTATTAATCCAAAGTCCATTATTAAGTACCTGCTGAGCAGGGCCCCTGGGTTGGTTTTTCTCATTAGAATCTGTTTTAAAGCCTTTCAAAATAGCATTTCCCAGAGCCCACTCAGACTAGTTAAACCAAAAAGTACGAAAGACCTCAGCACCTACTTACATAAAAAGCCCTGCACACCCCTATGCCCTCTACTTTTCAAGAGAGAGTAGGCCTGAGAACCCTGACACAGACCAGGACAGGATGTGATCATTATAATTCTGTTCTATTCCTCCAGGGACCTCACTGGTCACTAAATTGGCTGTGGGATTATTTTAAAAACTAACAGCCGGGCGTGGTGGCTCACGCCTGTAATCCCAGCACTCGGGAGGCTGAGGCAGGAGGATCGGTGCGAGTTCGAGACCAGCCTCGGCTACAAAAGTGAGCTCAAGGCCAGCCTGAACTGCATTGCGAGACCCTGTCTCAAAAAGACAAAATAAATAAATACTAACATGTAATGTTGTCTCAGCTAACAGCACTTAAACTTAATCCTCCTAGACACTTCCACTAGCTTGCCTCAGTTTTTTTTTTTTAATTTATTTATTTTTTTTCCAATTCTTTTATTGTTTAAATTTAACAATGGTTATATTACATATTTTCATTATCGGATCAGTTTAGATTAATACATATAGGTATATAAGATTGATCAAACAACTAAACATTAACCTTTCTAAATCCACATTACTTTTTTTTTTTTTT